>JAHZNP010000088.1:0-62945 GCA_020615345.1 Triops cancriformis
GGGTGTTAATATGCAATTTTTTTGGACACTTGGTCATTCTCCTATCTTCCCCATTATAAAATCAAAATTTCGGGTGGGGGGTTTCGAACCCCCCTAAATACGCCCCTGATTCTACAGAACAGTTAAATCAAAGATCCAGAAAAGTCGGCCGCAGCAGGACGATTGATCAAAATTTCTTCACGGTACTGGAACCACTGTATTCACAAAAGAAGCATTTATTAGTTTGCTCAGCACTGATCAGTTAAGCGACATTTCGCAAATTTTGTTGCGATTTTCACAACAATGAAGTAAGGAGATTATTTTTACTACAAGTAATAACGGCGTGAGTTCAATAGGACTAGTTAAACACCGAAACCACGGTGAGAAAAGTTAGTAGAGGGAAGTAAAATACGTTGTCGTCTTACATATAATACATAAATAAGCCGCCGACCCATTTCTCAAGCTCAAGCTCCATTTATAATGCTATGCTCATATCGAGAGGTTTCTTTATGTTATTGAAAGGTTTGTGGAAGGGCGAAATTCCGTAACCTTTTGCACAATCCGCTTTGGCGAATTTCAGACCTTTAAAGCTGGCACAAAAGCGAGACACCGTAAACGTAAAACTCTAAGGATTCGTTTTGTCTTCATACTGTGAGTCAGAGTAGCTCAAGGAAAAATCGAACGAAGAAGCACGTATTCGTAAAATGTTACAAGGAGTGCCAATCAAACCAGAAATGCTCACACCTTCAGAGGATAACCATTGCTTTTATAGACTGACAGGGTATGTTAAAAATAATCTTCAGTAACTTATCTAAATTGTGATCCAAAACAGATAGAAAAGGTATCTCATAGACGTATGAGTCTCGCAACCTTATTTAGCCATTAATGTCATTCAAGCTGGTCATTCGCGTTGCATTTAAGGAAACACAGGAGTTTTTCACGTACAGGTTACACCGTTACTAAGTCAATTATTCTTAGAACTCAGCACTTCATATCCTCGTTATATGAGTCACTAGAAATCCGTGAAGGGGACGCTAACGAGACATTATAAAGATTTCAGGATCTGACAGTTTCTTCAGTACGCACGGTCTGGCTGTCACTGACTTTAAAAGTGAACATTGCAAGAGCGCAATACTTAAGCGATGTACGTGCACGATTTCCGAGCGGAAGAACAAATTTCAATGACCTTCTCATAATTGATTTCCAGCGAGGATAAGCAGGCACCATACGTGTCCTTCCGTGTACGCATTGCGCATTTAGGGCGCTTACTCCTAGATGGCAGACCTATGAGCATTTCACATTATTTCAGATATTCCTCCATTAGATGGATTTCAACACCGCGTCTATTTCGAAATCCATTTGTAATATTGAAAACATTGAAAACTTTATGCCAGAGAACAAGCGATTCAAATAAAAATTAAACTGTTCTTGGTTAGCAGCACATTCCGAAACTCTTTTCAAGTTTCTTGGTCGCTCACTATTCGTCTTTGGGACAAACAAGTCTTTTCAATTATTCGATCTTGGCCATTTTCTGATTGAATCCTTCGACCCTCTAGCACCCAACGGTTCCTGTTCAAGCAAATTCATTTGTCTCCTTTGGACAGATTAGGTTGCTTGCCTTTTACCTCTATTTCCCTGTGTCAAACAGGGCCATTGGTGTCATTTGTTTGCTTCCATAACTCGTTACAACATGTCCCTTCCCGCACTGTGCTTCCCATGAACGAATCTTCTTCACCAGTCTCCACCTATCTTGGCAACTCAATTCTTATCTTGTCCGGTTTGACATTTCAAGAGCGATGAGTTACGAGTCCGGACTCAACAATACGTTTTGTATTTCATGTCCAACTCCTTTCTGTTCGGACTCCCGCTGAACCATAAGCTCGCGGTACAAGTACCTTTCCCATAAATAAAACACAAGACAAAGAAACAGAAAAACCTACACAGTTAAATTCCATTACATCCTTAAGGGAGCAATGGAGGAAAAGACAAAAAGAATTGACAGCAATTACGCATTCCCAGACTCGAACAAATCTATCTTAAACCAAGCTCTCCAGGACGTCCTACAGTTGATCCTCTGGGGGTTATAACAGTTAACTCCCCTCAACATCTTTTTTTTCTATAATATTCCATAAAAATGTTCCCTGTAGGTACACCTTCTGTGCATACAATGAAATGTATCCCCCCCTACGCACCGACAATGCAACAAAACCTTAACAATGGTAATATGACACCCCAATTTGGCTGGGTGACATTACATCAGAACGTTATGCGTTGAGCGCCTAAGGATCAATAAATCACTCCTTTAAATCCATTCTTCCCTTTTCTAGCTGAAGAAGGGTTAATTGAAACTGCCAAGGTGGCGTGCAAGAATTAGATAATGTCCAACTCGCTGGCAATGATTAGAGCATTGGAGGCTCGTGCTTCTGAAGGGCAATTAAGGGTTAAATTTTTAGTTGATGCATTTCAATGTTCTTGGGTCTGGGCTTTACGATAGACACGATGCAAGTATGTAGGCCCGTCCAACTACAAGAAAGCACACACACACACACACAAATACAAGTCCCTAAGGAATGTGGCAGCAGGCGTCTTGAGATGCTTGAGAGCTTGTTCAAGTTCGCTCGCCTCCTTTTCCTCCCATCCCAGGTGCAAAGGAACGTCGTTTTTGTCCCGTTTTGACTTGGTAATGTCGATTTTGGCTGCCCTGGCTGTATGGGCTGGCTTCGTGGCTTTTCTGCCTGATGTTGATGGGGCCCTTTTGCCTTGTTGGCCCCTGCCATTGCATGTATAATGTAGTACACATCGCGTTCCTTTTGTACAGTATTTTTCTCCCCTTTTGTCTTGGTTGCTTTTTTGGGGGCCTCAATTTCCCGCACAACGTACGCTTTTTCTCGATATACTCTCTACTTCCTACTCATCGGAAAAAAATGAGTTAACGAACACGCGTCTCATTCGAAATACGCTTGGGGTACTTTTGCGACAATGAAAGTTGGGTATTCGCGTCCTTTTCATTGTTACGTAAGTGTTGCACATTTAGAACGTGACGTATTCCCTAGCCCCCATTGCCATGCTCGAGGATGGTACGCTCCTACGTACCGAATAGAAAAGCATTTGATAAAAGGGACTCAAATCCTATTTATAAAGTGCGTTCCCACGAGCGAACTTCCCATTCACTTTCTTTTCGCGACTTCGCCGGAGATAATAAAACGCGAAATAGAGCAACTACGAGGTAAATAAAGTGGAACTGCCCCGGCCTAAAACATGTTAGTCACGGAATCTATTTGCTGGGTCCATTCAGCCCTGGCACAACAGCCACGACATCTTTAACAAGTGTGTTACAGGACGATAGAGCTTTGGACAAGTTCCTTGCCATAACATTGGTCACGCGGAGGAGGAGAACGTCGAACGCTGTTTTGTGGTACAGTGTCCCTGCTTCTCAACTTTATGGCAGCAATGCAGTGGCCAAAGTGGAGAGGAAAAAAAAACGGGTTGGTGGTCAAAGCCTGTCAGCAACAAGATTTTCCCATGACAAGTACAATCAGACGCAGTCCATCCAAGACGCTTCGGAACTTCGGGGTTTGGTTCCGCAGACTCTGAAATCCTCCTTTTTTAGCCCCCACAGAGGATTTACAACTGAGAGATGGGCGAGAAAGGTCGCACTGTTGGAGTGACTGTCTGTCGCTTTCAACTTCATACTTCTTCCATTTTCAATACCGAAAGTGTATGGCGCTTCCCGCTGTGTTGCCTAAACCACCTTTTGGGGGGACCTGACTTTGGTAACCCCGAAAAGGAAGCTAAAAGCCGAACCCCCCTTACCACCTGAAGTGTTTGTTTGGTGTTGGTCAGCAAAAACCTCGAATATGCTAGTTCCCTGAAGAGCTTCGGGTAAATGCTATTGCTGCACAGAAAAGGTGGGAAGAAAGCAAGAGAAAGAGAATACAGAATATACATGGGTAAGTTTTGGCATGGACAATCTACGCTTCCTCTTCCTGGCTCTTGTGTTGGAATTATACACCGTCATTCGGCCAACGTAAGGCAGCAAACCCTCACAGAACGATGGTCTTCCTTCCTGCAGAAACCGCTGACCAGAGGTGACCACAAGTACGGTTAAGCGGTTCCAGTTTACTACACCGTTTCTTTTCAACGGTTTTAAAACATAGCCTGCTGAAAACCCTAAACCATTCATTTTTATTCCAGCAATATTCCACTAATCTATAATTCCCTGGTTTCGGAACGAAATGTTTGAATATTACTGTAGAATTTATCTTTTCTTCCGCAGGAAATACCCCGATCATTTCTTATGATTTCCTCTAATGGCTTGGATTCAATTAACGATGTAAAGCTTTAATATCAGAAATACATTTACGTAAATGAAGTCTACTTGAAATGGTTGCTAAAATTATTAGGAATTATTTTGCACGTTTTATCATTTGGTAGAAAAATCGTGGTTTATTTTTGTAAGATATCATTGACTGTATTCAGCTGGTTTACCGTAATAGGCGAAAGCCTACGCGGTCAGTCAATAAAAAAAAATAAAAAAAATCGTGGAACCATTCCATATTTAGGAAATATCCTCTGAAACTTCTTCAAGTATTTTGACGCATTATCTTCCGAAATATATGACAGGTTTGGTCGTTAATTTGGCTGTTTAGCGAGGTCTGATTGTGGAGCGAGATTTAGGTGTTACCTGAGGCCCTTGGCATGCTTATCGTTAAGCGAAGTCAACGTCAGAAAACCAATCATTAATCAAAGTCTACTTTACCCTGTTCATATTTTCTCTAAATAACTTAATAGTGCTCATAACGTTCATAGCCATTATCCTTGACTACTTTAACTTTGGACCTTTCCTCGATTTAGCCCTCAAGTTTACCCTCGTTCATATTATGAATTTTGGACAAATGTTGTAAAACGTAAACTACTAATTTCATTTGTTGGACAGATTTGACGTAAACACGCTAACTTTAACCTATGAAAAGTAGGGCTAAAACCTAATTTATTGAGGAGTACTATGAAAAGTACTAAGTGAACAGTACTAATTTACTGAACATCTACGACTTTACACGGCTAAACTTGTACGGAGACAAGCTGCATTAACATTGTCAAGAGTGGCGTTCTACACCTTGGGACAAATAAATGATTCTAATGCGAGTAAAGCCGAGTTTCTAAAAAATATAAAACTAATAAATATCAATATTTATTCTTGAAATTTAGCGAATCACATATCCTTGAAACTGCTATGAAACCATTTTTCGTGCTTGTTCACATTACTTTACCCAATGAAGAGTATAAGAACGAAGACCTTTCTTATTGGGAATATATACCCTTCTACTCAGTTACCATAATGTTACCCCAGTTGCCCTTGAAACACCGAAAGTAAATTCTTCGCAAACGTTTCTTTACCTACGAAAACGTATCCTCGTCCTAGCCCAGGTAAAAGTTATTTTCGGATGATAATTATTATGGTGCTTTAGTTGGGAATGCGCATTACATACCAACCGGAAGATGTTAACCCCCAGTAATCTTGTCCTTGGCTAAGTCGGGTCGTATTAGCATAAGAAGAATGGGCCACGGCGTACGGCTTGCAATGACCCAAGCGTCCAAGTTTCTGTCAACGACACGTTCTTGGCAAAGCTTAATGATCATTAGTCAGCAATGATGAGTGCGAGAGCGCAGCCACTTGACGACGCATTCTTTTCTTCTCGGTTGCGTCGTCCATGGCTCCGTTGGGACTTTAGTTGACCTCGTTAAGCTGCGGAACAATTTGTCCGCCTTCTTTCTCTCGCTGGCGTACCCTTCGTGCCGAGGAAAAGGAGCTCCCATATTTCCAGACTAAATTTAGCATCGCGAAAGCCATTCCCAATTAGACAGCAGCCAGCTTGAACTTGAGAATGACCTCCTAGACAAATCTTCTCGCCGAATACGAATTGAAGACGAGTCACAGAACAATGCGCGGTCCAGAAGCATAGGAAGATCAGATTTCTCGACCTCCTTCAGGAGCCTACAATAAAAAAGACTCGCTCAAATGCCGGAAGTAGCACAAGGGGGCGCGCGGATCAAAGGACACCAACGTGTGTATGTGTGTGTATTCGGGAGACGTTGGGGACAGAGTTTAACAATTGAGCGATAGATTCTAGGGCTAAGATAAAGGTTTGAATTGAATGAGAGATGCCCAGGACGATATACGGATAGCCTTTCGAACTCTAGAGCACTCTTCGCTTTCTCTACTTATAAAATGCTTTTTTCATACAAGTTCTAAAAGGGCGGAAAAGAGACGACGTTTGAAGCTAGCGCATTGCCGTATGTTGTATCGCTTGATGCATAAATTAGATAAATATTGACATGTGGGAGAGAGGGGAGATAGGGCACAACACCAAAACTCAGTTTTGGAAGCTAAACTTGGTTCCGATTATGATAAGTTTCCTTCTGAAGAAAACTTGGGTCCTTGCTCGGGTGGAAACAAGTTTTGCGTACGGGGAAACGTGTCACGGAGCGTTTTTTTTAGGATGTAACGCTTATTAACCGTCAAATATTTTCATGCATGTTGTTCCGTACGGGAACCGTTTCAGATGCATTAAGTTTCCCTCTTTCAACGCGAGTAAAAACTCCGGAATACGGAGTTGTCCTTCTATCCCCCCTTTCACCCTCTTTTTACTTCATTCCTGCAGTCGGGAATTTTCCGTTTTTCGATAAGGAAGGATCAGAGTCAGCGTTTTCCGAAGCTTCGTTCGAGGGAAGATTGATGATTATAAAACAGGAGATGAGACCAAACACCATCCAGCATCAGAGTTCGCAATTGGACCATTGGGTAGGGTGTTTTCTCCTTTTGGTACGATATATCTTCGGTTGGGATCACCACATTTAAAAGTTTAACATCACTCCATCACCAAAGTGACGCGCCGCTCAAAACGGTGTAACCCAATCGAAGATGACGTCACTGGAGAAAAGTTTCGACTTATGGAAATTTGTCGGTAGTTTGCGCTTCGCTGAAGCCTGGGATAAATGAATCGGGGATAAATGAATCACCCAATACGCGACCATTAATGCATTTCCAGTTGAGCAGGCATTAAAATTCCGCCAAAGGAGTTCAAATCATTTTGAAGTGTTTGATAAAATTCTAAAAATTAGATTCCAAGTCACGGCGAAAAATATAACGTGAGCAGTACCGGAACATTTCAGAGCTTAATGAAGCTACTATGGTTGATTAGTCACACTTAGCCGTGACTAATTATAAGGTAAAGCTTATACTTCCTTTTTTAAGGGTAAATGGTATAACAAAAAAGGACGATCGAAAGCTTCCTTGTGTTCAAACGAGTTACGCGGTTGGTTGAAACTGAGAGCCCTAGTGCCATTTTATGTCAATTCCACACCTGTCTATCAAGTCTTGCCGGATGACTGTACAAGACACGTATATACAAGCTAATACAATTTATAAAATAAAACACAGCAACCGTTAAAATTTCAAGTTTTCTAAATAATTTGTTTTACGTAAACTCGTGTAAACTGGTCACTTTGCACAAATATACTCAATGTTATCTGGCGTACCGTACAAGTGCAGATAATTGTCAGGATGGATATTCACAGCTGCGAATAGAGGAAGGGGAATAAATACAAAAGACCCTTACGTTAGTTTTTTTTTCCGCGCAATGTGGAACAGCTGACTGCAAACAGATAAGAACGCCACGTGTACTGACGAGTGGTATGGCTATACCACTGCAATTGAAAGAATAAACAAGATACCGAAATGTTTGCATAGAAAGGCGTAAATAACAAACGTGATTAAAAAGTCCACGTGAACAACTTATATAAACAAAAAAATACAAGTTCTGGGTGAAGACTTATAGAACTTCTCTGGATTGTTCGTGTCTCTTAAATGCAATTTTTCAAAAAATATTCCCGACAGAACATCTACATGACAGATTTCCATGCGTTTTTTCTCCAAAAGAATTTCATTGTCACCTTAGCCTATAGTGCAACGAAATTGCATTGCTGCGGCGACCTCAAGTGGGTTCATCATACAGAGATCTGAATATACGGTCTAACCAATAAAAACTGAAACAATAAGAGTATTTTTTAGCATTCCTTAAAAGACATGTGAGAAATTATGCGTTCTAACGGACAGACTTCTAATTTCAGCCGCATTGTCAATAGGCCAAACATATTCATCACCTCTTTTTTTTGCTAACGGAAACTCTCGATTGAAATCCTTTATATGACTACTATACTGTATAAAGATGTGGAACATCGACAAGTTCGCTCATCTAATAAGAAAATGTCACTTTCCAGTTACACGGACTTTTAAGCCGAGGCCTCTCATCTAAAGGAATTTTGTTGCGTCAAAAATGTTTGTAAAGAGATAAGGATTGGGGTTTTCTCGCACCTTTGCAAATTATTCTCAGAGTTTGCTTCCTGTCCCCTGTAATTTGAAGTAATTTGAGAAAACACGCGAGGCAGGATAACGATGAATGCCCTGCATGCAGAAACGTTTAAAAGGGGCTAAGTTTCTTACGAAAATTTAGGACATTTTCCAAAAGGAATTTTCCAGAAAATAAATAATTAAACCTGATTGTGTACAATACATCTTTCGAGTCATCCCTTATTCATATCCTGCAGAGCATTTAGGAGGCTGAATTGGCACAATTCAAGTGTTCCTGGAACACATAAGGTCAAATTCAAATGTAGCACATGTAGGAAAATTTATGGAATTGCTTCTTACGCCCAACCTACCTTTACATGCTGTTCTTTCGCATTAAAACATGTTAGGCACGCTGTCAGTAGCAAAATTTACTGGTAAGTGTTTTCCTCTAACATTCAGGTCGCTTACAATCAGGTTTTTTGTATACGGAAGCATACCTGCACACATTAAATATCTATAAACGCACACGTGCTCTTTCACTCACGTACAGTACGTAATGCGTACGTTCAGCTTGCTTTCAAGTTTTCCGCCAAGCCAAATTTTCTTACTCGTTCAAACAACAACGCTCTTCAACAGAACCATAAATCTTCTGGAAGCACCGCTCATTCTCCGCATAATTCTGCTTTTTCGGTCTATACTCGCAATATTGTTTACTCATTTTTCATATTTTGTCTTAAACTAACGACCTTACCCTATACTAATATTTAATCAAAGCCATATTTTGTACAGTATTATTTTACATTAGACAGCGAATGATAGCGGCTAATACTCTGCAGCTACGATGCAATTACCTATTTCTACTATTGCAGTTATTTCCTAGCTTCTGTATTACACTTACCGACACAAGACAAGACCTTGTCGACTACCAAAGAAATTACAGAAAATTCCTATCAAAGCGACTAAAGCTCTCACGATATACGAGATAGGCTCGTTGTGAAACCCGTAAGTTCTGTGTGCGATAAAACTGGATGGAAATTCTTCAGCACACCATAAAGCTTACAAACTATTCTTTACAGTGCCATACACCCATAGTTCAAGTCATATCTTATAGCTAGGGCACATCAAAGTCAAAAACGTACTATTCTGGCAGTATTGTACTGTAGCCTATATACCAAGGGACTTGTTCCCATGTAAAAACCCGTTTCCTCCCTCTCTGTGTGTACCTTGGTTCTGCTACGAAGCTCCAGCAATTATTTTCTACTGGGGATCATTTTAATTTCCATGCCTGAGCTACATGAATATCAATGAAGTTGGGTAGCAAAGACCCATGCTGGGCGTTACATAAGTACGCTCGGTTACCACGTACTGGTGGCACCTAACGAGTTAGCCAAACTTACGGGGGGGGGGGCGGGGAGGTATTGACTATTGTGACTGAATTGAGGGGGTAACCAGGCAGCATAGAACGAGCACCACCATATAGAATACACTGTATGGAATCAAACGAGTCATTTGGGGGCCACAGCAAGGCGCAAACTTATCATATAAAACCAACAAGACCAATTGAAAATGGCTCCATCTATTTTCTCCCCCCTTTTTCCAAGCGTGAAACCTTTTGAACACGGCTCCCCGAAGTAATCAGAGATAAATGGGAAATGCAAATTCCTTCATTTAAAGCCCTCGCCATGCTTGGGCTATACGTATGCGTGTTTACTTTACCAATATCGGACCAATGAACAATCCATCTTCTTTCCCCAGATTACATTTCATCCCTTGATATACCACAGTGTAGTACAGTACCAAAAGTCCCGTACCCCGACAAAACCTCACCCATTTCGCATCAGTCCTCGGAAAGCGAGGGTTATCATGGGTGGACGGTAGGGTGAAGGTTTCATATCCATCTCTCTTCTTTTGAAAGCAAATAATGAAACTATGCCAGGTGGCCAGTGCAGTGCAGTGCAGTGCAACGCACCGAGGCAAGCAAAAGGTAAGCAATGGATGCCGTAACCAATGCATTTACGCTCATTGTCGACAACGCCACGGCCAGCCGCAGGAAACGTTACCACCAACCCTTTCGCTTTTCCTATGTTCCTCTTCCGTGCTAAGTGGACGGGGAAAAAAACGACCTCGTTTTTTGAAGACGAATAACGCAGGCTATGACAGCTATCCCGCCGCGCACCTAATACGGAGACAATATTGTGACGATTTTTAAAGTTTCCTTTTTGGCTTTTCTTTCCTTCTGAGTTATCGCAGCGAACGGAAGACCTCCCACGTTCCCCCCCAAATTGCGGCTGGGAGGAGGTGCTGACACTACGCTGGGAATCTGAGAGGAAGAGTGCGAGACTAGAGTCGACTATCCGATTAACGTTAATTGCGTTGAGGGGGCCCAACTCAACCCGCAGAAGAAGAAGAGTGTGCCTATAGACACATAATCCCTAGGGTTAAGGTGCAATCCACCCTTGTTACCTTAACTTCGCCCCTTGTTTTCCCCATTATGCAAATCAACCTGACATCACCTCCAAGTTCTCGGCCACGTTCCACCTGGCTCTTTTACCTGCCCGATTCGCGTCCAACAGCCGGTTGCAGAAAAAGCAGACACAAAGTCCGAGAGGAAGCATATATTAAAAAAAAAACGAAAAAAAAACGTGGAAAGCTAGCCATATTGGCCATAGTTTTTAAAGTCAAGTCTAAACGGAACTAAGGCATTGAAAAGTTGGAGGAAAAACACGTAAAGGGACGGCACTCCGGTCTCACCTTATTGCTTTTCTCTTGTTCTCCAAGTCTATTGTTGGAAACTTGGCTATTGTTTCCCCACTGGACTTCCTCTTTTAAACCTCGATAATAATATAAGACTCTATTTGTGTTGTTCGTGTCAAAGCGTCTGCCAGCACACATACAGATAAACCACTCGCCGTTACTGGTGGCTATTGTATATGCAAAACACCTGTCGGAACTTGAAACAAAAAGAGCCGTGCCCAATAGTTCTATTGTTCGGTTATACAGCCTGAGCGTGTTTAACATTCATATAACCATTGTTGGGAGGCTTTTTTTCTTATGCAAAAACGCACTACATGTATGTGCGTACATCCCTTTTTTACCTTCAAGTCGAAATCTTTTTCTTGTCCAAGTTTTCATTGTTAAGACGTAAGGGAAAAAAATTGAACAACTTGGGTAGGCTCAGTGAAGCGAAAGAAAAAAAGGAATTTTGGTGGGCTCTAAATTAACCTAAAAAGGGAACCTGGGTTTTTGGAGTTAGCAATTTGAAACATGGTCAAGGAAACATAAAAGGAATAGAGGGGTTTCGAGATTCGGGGCGCTTCATAACTCGTTAATTATAGTTGTGGCCAGAACTAATTGTAGAGGAGGTGTAGGATCCGCTGAGCACACAATAGAGACGCCCCGGATAATTTCAAAGTGGACAGAGATCCCTAGTACCAAATTATACTGTAACTGGCGGCTTTTCAGAGCCAGAAAAAAAATCTGTCAGCATGAGCCCCCATCGCCGCAGACTTTTCTAAACAACTTACTGTTCGTTTTTCTCTACTTCTCGGAAACAGAATGTGGAACCTTACTTAAGACAAAAGCTCAGCCCTTATGTTACAAATTGACTTCAACTACTCCTACTAGAATTTGTAAGTTGTTCTTCAACTCCGGAATTTTCCCGATTTTTTTTCACGAAGGTCCGGTTGAAGAGTTTTAGCACTGTAGTTTTCCTTATCTTTACAGCATTTTTATTGCAAGTTTTTATTAGCGACCAATGATAACAGGTTGTTACTTAAGTTCAGGACGTCAACGGGGAAATTATGGTGTTTATGTGCAAGTAAAAGCGCACTGTACTAATATTTTAGTGAATGTTGTTTCTTAGACTAAATTGTCGACTTCTAACGTGAAATTATGGTGTTTATTAGCAAATAACGTTAAGCGCACCACAGTAAAATTTTCATAAATACTGCGGAAAATGGTGAACTTTTAAACACAAGGAAATGTCAAGTCCAAAACCTTACTAAACGCAACAAACAATTAAAAAAAGAGTAAAATAAAGTAATTTCCGAAAGAAACCTTGACTACTTTGCGTTTAAAAGAAAGAACATACGGTAAAAAACATCGCTAAGGTACGAATTCGGAGGAATTTCTTTAATTATCCATAGATTAATATATGCGAGGTAAGACAGAAACGGCTGAGTCAAAACTTGCTGCATTTTATGCTAACTCGTCAATATGCATAATTGGGTTCAAACGAAGTTCTAAAGTATTCATATTTCCAAAGTACTTTCGTAATCGCAACAAAAGGGAGCCTTCAGGCTGCTAGAAGCTCATCTTTTCAGCCTCAGCTTCTGGAACTTGGCACAGACTTACCTAAACTTCGTCCCAAAGAAAAGTAAGACACGAAAATGAGTCGCTGGTTGAGAAGAATATTGTAGCACTAATTTGAAAATCGGTAACGTTCGAAAAAGTCTCGTCGCTTCTTTCTTTCCTAAAACTTTAACTTTTAGGTAACACTATTCCCAATTTGTGTTCATTCGAAGCGTTAGGAAACTTAGCTTAAACGATTGTGACGAAGTTGAAATTCAATTTTTGAAGTAGAGCAACGCAACCATATATGAACAACGTTCAGCCTTTCTCCACTTCTAGATGTGCTTCACAATTCTACCACCAAACTGAGACGTAAGTTTTGCTAAGTGGCAGCATGAACTAAGACAAGTAGTAGCATTAACACGACGAACACTAGTTGTAGGAGAATTAAGAAATCTGAAATTATTCTAGGTGCTAATGACCGTTAACCAAAACTATTCCCAGCATTGAAAAAAAATCGAAGTTAAATTTTAGACGCGGGTCACAAAGAATAAATGCCTGGTGAATATTCGAATTGCCGAACACCTTTTCCCAAAACACAACAAACAACTTTGGTATGCAAAAGGCATTCGCCAATTTCACTACTCCTCTCGAATGCTTGCAATCGCTCTGCACTTTGCAAATTTGCGTATAACTACATTTTCAATGAACATATGCTTTGCTTTCCAACTTGGCTGACGTTCGATTCACGTCAACAATGAATCTCGTTGTCCACAAATGCATTTTATTTCCATTGAAGGTAACAATATCTCGTCGTGCCCAAATCGACTTTCTTTTCATTCAAGGCAACAATGAACTTGGTTGCGCGATGGAAAAGGTGGACTTGCATAGCGGGGTCTCTTGGGAAAATTGCGAACATTTTTCTCCAAGAAATTTCAACCCAACTACAAGAGTTACACCGTTGTAAAAGGACTGGAGTATCACCCTGCTAGTTCGTGTCCAACCTGCTGCGTTTACATACACGCACACCGTGTACATAAACGTTTGTTTACTTTTTATTTTGTAAATTTAGTTCCCACTGCGGAAGTCAGGTTTAGACCGACAGTTTCCCATACATCCAATTACATTGAACTCCGAAAAAGGAGGGAGGGTTGGATAAGGGGATAACTTGCTGTCGAACCTTACCTCTAATGAACTTGAATAGAGGGGACGCATATATGGGGTTGAATACATGGTACGCGCCGACGAGGTGAAGACCCTCGGACGCGGACAAGCCCAGGCCCCCAAACCATCCTTCTATCAATCTTGAGAACTGCATACAAAAATGGCCCTAAGAAAAAAAAATAACAAACAAGGGGTGGGACCGACTCAGCCAGTCGCCCCAGGGCTTTCAATAATACCTAGAATTGAGTGATTGTAGACAAGTCCCAAGGAAAACTTGGGAAGCTTCGTGAGGGATTCTGAAAAAATGCGAAGCCCGGAAGTCCCTTAATGTCTACGATTAGGTTGTCTAAACGGTAAGAAACTAATCATTTACTCCTCCAAGCCTTTATTTTCCTCCACCACAGTTGTCCTATGTTGGTTGACTTTGAAAAACTCAAAATGTTGCGAGCCTTTCTTCTCCCGGGTATCTCTCTCCAGAATCGATTTTCTCAAGCGGTGGATTTTCCGCATAAAGGCGAGTTTCTAATGTGTTTCCCAAGATCGGCGACGCAATCCGCTTTGGCTCCACAGATTAAGGCCAAAGATGATCGGCTTAAGCGTTTTCAAGAGAGTTTTCGTTCAATGAGCGCCACTTTCCAATGATGGGTTATGGAAATAAGTTGTCAGAAATGATGGACATGATGGATATGTGTGCATATGGGATGCGGTACCCTCTATAGCCCCATATAGGCGCTACATGCCCATGCATCTGGCGCGTATTAGGCCGCCAAGCAGATGCACCCGGTAGCAATTAGGGTCCGGGGCGGGGCCAAAAGCTTCCAAGCCGGCGACACCGGGCCAAGTGGGCGGAGTGCATGGCAAGTTCGTTTCATTTAAGACGGGGAGGGCGATAGCTACCAATTTCACGCTACATTTTCGTGCCTTTTACCCATTTTGGCAATGTTCCTCCACTTTTTTGCATTTCTACCCCACCAACGACACAACAGTCTTTTTTTTCACATTCTGGCGCTTCTGTCGGAAGCACACATACATGGTACGCTCAGCTTCCCCCCCCTCTCTCTCCATCTTTCGTTATCCTCCACAGTAGCCTAAAACCTTCCATCCTCCCCCACGAACTAAAAAAAATAAATAGGAATTGGCAAGTAGAGCTAACTTAGGGGACGGAGACGTATTGGAAGAAGGCGGGGTCGAATCCGTTGGTCGACGTCGGAGGTCACGAAAAGGCCATCAACATGTGACAGTCAGTATATAGTATCGTCCTCTTTGGGGAGCCCCCAAAATCCGCCTTTTACGGATTGAGTTACTCTTGACTTACAGCGCGGAGACGGAGTTGAGGGAGGAAGAGGATGTCTTCTCCATCTGACCCTAATACTTTAACAAACCGTATCACCACCACCGCCAATATGCCACCGTAGTCGTAGTAAGACCTAAATCTGTCGCATGTGCTTTTTGGTAAAGCCCTTCAAAATTATTTCCATCTTCCTTCAAAAATCTTTTCCCCCTTGCTCTCAAAGAATTTTTCTAAAAAATAATAATAAGAAGAAAAATTCGTCACAGCTTAGCGTTGGGCTCCCCGAAGGTCCACCAGAAGCCGGAAATATCTTGTTAACCACATGTGGTGACTTATCGATCACAATATTTTTATGGACTGTTAGCCAGCTTTTTTTGGCTTTCGTTCCGTTTGGGGAAACTGTAACAGAGTTTGGGGGTAGGGGGCGGAGGAACCTTTAGTCTTCCAAGGTAATGAGGCATTTCCTTTCCTACTGGTTGCGTGTGCGTGTGCGGTACGTTTGAACAATGGTTCATTGTCACCTTTAAGGACATCACGTTACGAAACTGTAAAGCGAGCGACGACGCGAACGACGATGGAGGATGACGATGCCTTTAACGGAGCTAATTAACCCTATAGCATAGATCCTTCCTGGATTGCAAGTTGTACGGTGCAGTGCGTCTTTTTCCTTGAACGGCTTGACAAGAGGACAAGTCGCAGTCCGAATCCGGAGAAAGACAAGTCAACCGACTGCCAAACGCCATTTTGCTTGCTAATTAGCGTTACAGTAGACCCCCAGGGGTGCAGTTGAAACGAAATCAAGATAGTGCATCCTGATAGTTATAAACCTCTCGGCAGTCGTTGGAGCCACTCGCAAGCATAGGTTTCCTTTTCACGGGCCTGAGAAAAATCCCGGAAAAACTATTTTCCGACTTTTTCCCTTATCCTTGACAGGTACTTTGTTTCTAAATCCTTTTTCACTTACAAGCCAGATTGCTCTCCACAGAGCTGTTGGGGTTTTGAGGCTACTGGTGCTGTCGAGTTTCTCACTCATGTGAAAATCGTCCCAAGTTGTTAATTTTATCGAAATAGAATCTCGACAAAAACCGTTTCGCGGAGTTTCGACATTTGCTATACATAGAACAACCTGTGAAAGTAATGAATTGGAACAAAAACAAACACACGGAGTGAAAAACAGACGTTGATTTTCAAGCATAGAAGGGCACGACTTCATTATTCTTGTCGCTCTCCGTTTTCCATTTGCAATGTTTTCTTTTCTCATGATTTATTTTCATTAATTTTATTATTTCATACTTTCCAAGAACGGATTTTCATTTTCATACTTTCCAAGTGAATTTTCCAAGAATACATACACTGCCTTGCATACTTTAAGGTTTACTTGACAATTTTGTCGTTGTTCCGACAGACCGTTGCCGTTTTTGCTTTGTCTTCGTGGTAAATGTTGTCCGTAATACATGGAACAACAACAAATTTTGATTAACAAAGCTGCAAGAATTAGAATCCCCAAGCTACAGTCACCTTATCTGCAGGAAAGATGGCCAGGGGAAAACTGAATTGTAACATCAAAGATCATAACACCTCCCCGTTCATTACCATATACTAACAATGTAAATTTCGAAAGGGTAATAGGCACGACCGCATAAAAGCGGCAGAAAGGAAGGAAATTCCTTGAGAAATGAAAAATTGCATGCGGGTCGTTACTCGCAAGATAGCGAAGGGAAAAAGAATAACTCGCAACATTTGGAAGCCTGCTGGTGTAAAACTCATTCAACTAATCTTGTTTTGCATCGAACCTTTTGCGACAACCGCAGCAATTACCTCTTCCAGCCAGCATTTGCCTTCTGTATGACTTATGGACTTTGCGGCTACCGCACTTGCTTTCCCGCATTTTTGGGGCCAAGTTTCAAGTGTCATTTTACGCAATATCCCACCGATCTTTGTGTACAGTTCATGCGGTTGTTCTACATAAATCATTAATGAAGGCAAAGTACGCCACACACTTTACCCTCGAATGCCCCCAGCCATTCCATGCCGCGCGCCATAAATCCCCCACGGAAATGCGAGGCAAAAGCCAGAAGTCTTTCTTTCCTTCCTTTTTTTTCCCAGAGAAGAAATTTAAACATACAAGGAAAAGACATCACATGCGGGCGCTTGCAGCTGTCACAACTCCATAAGAAGATTTGTCAGCCGTTTAGTTTACCTTTACCCCTCCACTTACAAACTCAAAACATACCTATACCCCCCTCCGCCTTGCGCACTAAAAACAATTCCTTCCCGAAATTTTATTCCGAAAAATTCTACAATTTCTCCTCGCAGTTTACCTGCGACAGTTAAACCCTATTTTTATAGTCGAATTCCTGATATATTTCATATTGTGACAGCTGCCCAACGCAGTCCCCAACAATTGGGCGCGACAAATCGATATCGCACGTGGAAATCAGAAACCCGCTACTGGAACCGATAACGCCACTGGATACCCTACATTCAAGACAGCTGAGTTGAGGCAGTTGAGGGACGAAAAAGGATGTGACCTAGCGCGACCTTTTATCCAAAAGCCTCCACCAAGTGTGCCCCGAAAAAAAAAGGGTCACGGAGCATTCCATCAAGGTATTCTGGATCGATGTAGGGGAAACCCCTTTTACGACCTCAATTTTATTTGTACAGCTTCAACTGCATTGCACTATGCACCAACCCCCCTCCCTTCAAACACGTCCCCATTAATCTTGGTTTGGGAAACCCGAAAACCCTCATGTCCCCCCCCCCCCTTTCGTGCGATTTTTTCCTTTCGCCCAGGTAAAAACCTCTCCACATACGCTTTTATTCTTAACCGCACCCACATATAGAAGCGACCCCTGCACGCGTAGAGGGAGCAGCTGTTATGGATAAGAAGCCTAATAACCTGTCCGGGGAGTTATCTTTCGTGTCATCGGCGACTCGAAAGAGAGCCAAGGACCCAGTGGCCCACCAATTCACGGAAGATGGGCGAATTGATGGGTACTCCAGATATCGCGTCGGAATCGGGGTATTTCGGATGTCCTACAAGAAGACTAGCGCCTGGGCTCCCACTCAGCTCCGAACCCTCCCCTGGCCAGGTGAGAGGGGTTTCTTCCCCATTCGAAAATCCTTTATCCATTTTTCCCTCTCCGGACTCGAAAACTTCTCAAAGAAGGTGTGCGTCTCTTCAATGGGCTTGGCGCATTATCAAAAGCCTCTACAGCCTCTTCTGGCCTTCTCCAATTCGCGACTGGCTTTCGTCATCTTTCGTGGGGGGAGGGGGCTTCCTGGTGCTTTCGTTTCAAGTAAGATGACTTTTAAGTGGGCATCTCTGAGATAGTTGGTCATAAAACTTCCCAATTTGTCCTCTTTCCCCGTAAAACTAACGAGAGAACGCGAGAGCGTGAGTGTGCGAAAGGTGAGCGCGAGAAGAAAACGAGGGGAAGAGATGGCTCGGTGTCTGCCTGCGCTGGGAGAGCCCAGGCAGGACAGGTCAACGTGTAATGAAAAGCAGTAGCTTCGTAACGCGTTACGTGAGAAGGCTGGCCATGATCCATGGGCCATGAGGTAAGCGAAGGATGTTAAACGAACCTTGGGCTAACGCATTAATGCGAAAGGTGTAAAAATCTCCTTGTGTTTGATCCCTGGTTCTCCGGACGCCATAAAACCTTCATGCAAATTAAGTTTTCCCCTCCGTTAAGTTCCTGGGAATTAACGAGAAAGACCATAAGGGTCTCTGAGGCTCGTTTTGGTGGGGGTTTTCTATCGAGGCAAAAGCCAAAGGGCGGACGTACTTAAAAAGAAGTGCGGACAGGAGAGCAAACACGAGATACGATGGATGAGCATTCTTAAACCAATGAAGTTTCTCAAACAACTGGACGACGGGCCCGAAGGTCGGGCCAAGAAGGCGAGGGCCCAACAATAAAAACTATATGGTTACCTGCGCTGTTAACTTTGTTACACCTTAATTTCCATTCCACTTTACCAACCGCTCTTGTCTTTACCGCTGGACGGGGCTTTTTTTTTGCCCGTCCCAGCGAAAACGGAGGGTGTATGATGGAGAAAGACCTACCGAAAAAAAGTTTTGCGCCGCCAAACACTTGCAAGCTGCGCCGGAACACACCCAAAAGAGTTTTTCTTTACATAAAACTAGTCATGGTATAATTTCATTTGGCTTTAACCCTTGTTCTTTTTAAGCAGCCCAATGGTTTTTAATGAAAGAGCAGCTGTTTTCAAGCATACTTACCCCTCTTTTCGGGGGAAGGGTAAAGAGACTCCCGCCACTCAGGTCCGTTGTCGGGATGGAGTGGTGCGCGCGTACTCCGACCGTAGGCTTCAAAGCAGCCAAAAGGAAGACGAAAAAGTTGTCGCTCGTCCTTCATCGACTTGTTCTAGCAATGATGAAGACGCTTCAAGGCATCCGTTCCTCTTAAAAAGGGGAAGATTCCTTCAAGTGTTGACGAATTGTTTGGGCCAGCTACCACTGGATACTCGAGGCTCAAGTTTCCAGTCATTCAGGCGCACTGTCCCGGCTCGCCCTACCAGCACGCAAACGACGGACGAACGGTGGGCCAGTAAGTATGGCAAAAAGTTTCTTTCGAAGCATAACAGCGGTAGCGCGTCGAACAAGGCTCTCCCGAGCGCCTGTAATGTAACCCGGCAGGAATGCATATGGCCTGGCGACGGATACATTGTCGAAGAAAATGACAGACTTGGTAAACAAGTGACGTCGATTTTTGACACGCGCAGGGTGGTCTCGGGCTCCGACAGATGGGGGCCGTCCGGGCCGCAGTTTGGGTGCCGCGCGGGGCCGTAAACAAGGTACGAGAGGTGGTGGTGGTCGAGACGAATCAGGGCGCACACATAATACACAAGATCAACCGTTCCAACCCCTTATCAATGGTAGGCCATCAATACGGGTGTGCCCTTACATCCATCACGCAGTAATATACTTATTGTTAACTTCCCTTCCCCATCTTTTTCGCCTCAACAACACTCATCCTAAGCATAATAGATTTTTATACTATTACGCGGAGGCTGTGGCCGCTCGAGAACGTCACCCACCACCACCTCCACAACAACATGTGCCTGCTTTACCTATTGTTGTAGAGCAAGGGGGAGTTTAGGCGGAGTTCTCGTATCTTTGTCCACAAAAGTTTGAGTTACAGCATTGAACATTGAAGTGAACAAACGTCAAAAGCTTGAACAATTGCAGTTAAAGGTTTTGACGTTAGGCCGAACCCGATCGTTACAAATTGTCCGGTGTGGGGCGCAGGTTTTAGGAGCAACAATGCTTTTCAAGACCGGGCGTGTCATTAGTCATTACAAGCGTTACCACGATCGGTCCCTCGTTACGATTCCAATTCCGTTTAATGAACCCAATGACTCGGTCAATGGTGGCCTCATTGTTCGCAACAATGGGACGTGAATCAAGTGGGAGCTGGCTGCTCGCCTTCTCCTTAACACGTGATCCTGGTACACAGGGAGGGCGCGAACACTCTCCCTTCACCTCTTTATACTATTCTGAATCCACGAGCCAGTCAATCTGCTCAACGAATGGCAAATGGTCCCACTAGGGCCGTTAACTGGGTATGCGCTCGGAACAACACATCACAACTGTTATAGACTGGTGCGCAAGCCAGCTCTGTAGAGTCTAGAGGTGCCGTTAGAGAGTCAGTGGTAATCAAAGTGACCATATGGTTAACGATCATAGGACGGCGAAACACACAAAAGACTTGATAACTAGCGCGTCTCTCTTGTGTAGTTACATCATGTATTGAGAGGGAGAAAAGGGGGGGGGGGGCGGAGACCCCCGGAAAAAAATTTTCAGCGGTAAGTCAGCCGAGAAATATTGGAGAGTATGGGTGTTGGGTGAATGGAAAAGAAGGATGTAGGGGGTATAAAAAGAAATGTATGATCCATACAAGAAGATACGAAGATGGACGTCATGTGCGCCCGATTATCCTAGTCACGTTCACGCACTGTCAGCTGGAACAACCTTGCTTTTAGACTCAACTGTTTCTGCCACCCAACCCCCAACCCAAGTTTTCTTTACACAAGGCATTTCTTCAGACCTTTTTTTAAACATTTTTTCCGGTAGTATTTCTCTCTCTCTCTCCCCCCCCCCCTTTTTTCAAGTATGTTTTGTTTCGCGTATAGTACACCCTGATATAGTCCGAAAAAAGATGGTTTATATGGCAGTAGGGTGCTTTTATATTAAAGAATTTCTTCTTCGGGCTCTTCTTCTTTGCTGAAGGTCGGCTTGGGTGTCTTGAGCCTTGTAGAAGTCGAGTTTTCACATCTCTGCGAGAAAACCCCCGTGCCGTCATCTGGGCCGCCATTTGGACTTTCTCTCACCCCAGTATAGATCAAGGGATATTGATACTTCCCAACAAGGGCGGAACAAAAACGAGGAGAAGGTAATACATAGTGCGAGGCTGTCTCGTATAGTGAAAACAAGACAAAAAAAAAGTGGCTCCTGGCTGGTGTTTTCGCAAAAATATAGCGTAATCCAAGAGTCCTTGGGCACTTGCATAAACCGATTTAACTCGTAGTTTTGTTGAACTTTCTTCTTTAGAGGCTTTCAAAATGCGCCTGCGAGATCCTAGTACATCCGTCTTCCGAACTCCTACAACGGCCTACGAAATTCATTGTTACCGTTACTCAAAGTCAGCTAAAGAGCCCCTACAGGCTTCTCAAACATTTCTCGGGCAATGAAATACATTGTTGTCCTGACGCGCAGTCGGTGTAGCTTGAAATGGTTTTAACGCAGAATGGTCTAAATATCCGTTTTCTTTTTATTTAGCTAGTAAAAGCGTGAGAGTATCCATTAATTTCGAAAAAATAGACACAAGTAAGCTCTAAAAGGCCGCCTAAATAGCAGCTTCTGCATTCCTATGTATTTACAACATTAGAATGCATGAAGCGGCTCCCGAAAGGTTTAAGAATTAATCGCCAACACACAAGGACAGCAAGTAATGATATTCCCGCCAAGTTCAATTTAAAAAAGTAACTGAATAAAAATGTAATAAAATTTAACATTTAAAATTTTAAAATTTAACACAATTCCAAACCAAGCTTTAGGTTTCCATTTGCTTTAACCGTATTGTTTTAGTTGTGAAAAAACTTTCGAAACATGGTGTGGTTCAAATGAATATTTGTAAAACTTTTTTTAGAAAAGTTTCGCCTTCGAAATACTTTCATGCTGGAGATAATTGAAAACACGCTTTCCGCCGAGCAACGTATCCGCCGTGGGCTGAACTACGACGCCAAAGAGGTTTGGTACTCATTTTGCTGACTTTGGGGAGAAGAACGCACATAGGACTACGGCTTCTTCAAAAACCTTCGTTGAAAAATAGCTGGTCGACCTTATACCAACTTTAGACTTGGGAAGAAAAAGAAAAACGTGCAAGACAGCTTCTGTCAAAATGATATGTAGAGCTGTCGACACAGGAATGAGTACCGTTTCGTAATATGACAACAGAATGACCATTGCTACCTAGTTAGCGAGAGATAAAAGCATTCCAGAGCCTTGTAGATCATACCTCGTATGTTTTCCTGCACGCCTCCGAACAAAAACTTGCTCCGCTAAATTCGCGCGCGCGTCACGTATAAAAGCCGGTTTCAAGCTACGCTAACAATACCAAGCGAACAATGAATTCCGTTGCGCGCAAAAACGCTCAGAAGCAGCATTGGGCAACGCAGGTCCCTCGCCAACATTTCCGACTCTTTTCCCTATGACAGTTGGACCAAGCTAACGAGACCTTTCTGGGTTTATTGTCCATTTAATGCAATATTTATTAACTGCTATCTCTCTGACACTGAATATTGCACACACTCGATATTACGCACTCGAGTTTTCATTGCGCGAGGAACGTTAGATTTTTACGCGAGAAATTTGACCAAACTAACGAGACCTTTCTAGGTTTAATGTCAATTTAATGCAATATCTTATTAACTACTTTCGCTCTGACACTGAAGATACTCGGTATTACGCAGTCGAATTTCACTACGCGAGAAACGTTCGATTTCTTCATAATCGTGCCATTCTGAAAGGTAAACTCGAACTCGAATGAGATTTACCGGTCGCGTAGATCTCATTCTCATTAAATAGAGACTCACCCCATGCAGAAAGTTCGCCTAAGTCACACAAGTTCAACTGCACTTTTTTTGCAGCTCGAACCGTCTAATCTCATCTTTTACTAAGTGAGCAAAACAGAGACAGTCAGAGAAACACCACATTGCACTCTTCCGCCCATTTCCTTTTCAGCTTTTAGGCGGGGTTGTTCAATGTAGAGGAAACATTCCGTAACCTAAGTTTGCGCTCAATTTCTAATGTCTTCTTCTTTTTTTGTGGAATGCATCGCAAGGCCAAGACTTACGGGAACGAACGCCAGTTATTTTTTCAAATAAGTCGTTAAGGGATTTAGCTACGGAGGATAGTCTTCCCATCTGCTGTTAATTTCCTTCCCCCAAACCCCCATTTTCCCCTTTCTGGCCCCAAAGGAAGAAAAAAATGTGTTTATAGCAGTTGGCTTTAGGGAGTGAAGGTTTCTTTGTAGATTATAAAAACCAACCTCAAATTAACCCTTTTGGGGAGGTTTTGGTACCAAAAAGGAGTGAAAGAGAGAGAGAGAGAGACAAATGATTGTTTGGATGCTCTAGAAAGGGAGAACAGTTTCCGGACGAAAGGTTTCTGCTCAATCTGCTAACGAAAGCTACAGAAAAAAGCAAAAAAAAGTACTTCTAAAAGATCATTAACTTGATCAAAGACGGTCCGCGAGACAACCGGCTGCTCCGTGGACTTCAGGTTAATGAAGTCTCAAGCTCTATTGTCGGGACAATTTATCAAAGCGGATTGGGATGTTGGCCTGGACCACCTTGTCAGTAATTTTCTTTCCTTTTGTACTCTTTTTATCTTCGCAAAAGTGCTAAATTCTTGGACGAAAAAGAAAAATGACCCTGGCGTTCTTCTTTTTTTTCCCCTGGTTCTGTCTGTTCTGTTAACACGTTTAACAAACTACTGGATCGTCAGTGATTCCCCATACGTGGGCAAATTCTCTGGGGTACTAGACACAAAAGATGGAGGAAAGTGAGCAAAGAGAAGAGGGGTGCAAGTATTAGCGAGTAAGGGTACAATCCCTAATCAAGTACTTGTCCTCGACTCCTTTTCTCGCCCTACTTCCCGGTACCGTGCAGATACACGCTTGCTCTTCATCCTCACGTTTTTTGGGGACCCCGTTTTTATTTTATCGACTCGGCGGAAAAAGAGACACACATAGAGGGAGAGAAAGAGAGAGAGAGCGAACTGCCAAGTGTGGATGGCGCATTATGCTAATGGAGTCTTTTGTGAGTCACTGAGAGCATTCGACGTGGTTCCAAACTGGAACTGGTCTATAGCTGTTTAGTGTACTAGTACTATACGCAGAGACAGTACTGCACACCAATGCCACTCAATCTGTTCCCAGTTCTTTGAGCTTGAGCTGCTCCTCCATTAAACGAACCATCACTGACTTGTGTCGTTTCCTCCTCGCACGACTCGCCTACCTTCCTTCTAACAGAAAACGTAATCCGCTTCACTTGACGAGTTCTCAAAGGGAATCACACGATTCGCCTAACCGCCCCAACTCCCCGATCGCTCTTAATGGCTCATTGTATTCAAATAACTAACATCTTTTCTGGCTCCACGCAGGGACAAAAAAAACGATGGGTGGATGATCCTCACAGATTTTTTATTCTCATTCATTGAATAAGTGTGATAACAAAGTTTTAAATAAATTTGTTCACTCAGCTAGTGTGACAGTTTCTTTTTGTAAGTTACTTGCCCATTTTTTAAAAAATTTGAAGCGGTTGTGAAAATTTTTATATTTTGTGAAGAATGTTCTGTTAAGCAATTGATGGCACCGTCCTTGCAGAATTCGGCGAATTTGATTTACGTCTCCCTGACGTACCAAGCACGTGTCAAAATTCTAGAATCTGGTTAGGTTTTTCGTTTAGATGGCAAGCGCTTGTCACAGGAAGACTAAATTGCAAGAAAAACTCAGTGAAACAACAGTGATAACATTTTGGCCCAGAATTTTCGGATGCGAACAGAGATTCGACTTGGCACGTTGGCACGATTGCAACAGCCACGATCGTTGGCTTCGAACAACGAGCCGTAACGTGTCTCACTTGATGTGCAAAGGCCTCCTTATGGTAGAATAAGATGGCATTTCATAGCCCCACTTCACTACATCAGTCTAGAGATGATAATAGCATAAAAATCACACGAAAATGACCGTTTTGAAATTCAAGTGTCAGCCTCGCAATTCTGCTTCGCTAACCTGCACAAAAGGGACCAAAATTATCCAAGGCAATTTTCTCACGTAAAGGCAAGCTAACAGTAAATAAATCTGCGATAATACATAACTCTCACGCTCAATAGGACAATCCTGAAGGAGAATAGAAGTAGGGCGAGCCGTCTTTATGACCCTTTAACGAAAAATACCTATTCGACGTTTGGATCGATTTCGGGAATGAATTTTTAAAAAACTGTGCACGCCAGATTTTCGTTTTGTATTTTTCTGCAAAACGTGTCTCGTGTAAAACCAACAGAATTTCTTAACGAAGTAATCGTTACGGTATATCGGTAATTGTATAATCGGTAAACTAATCGGTACGTTCTTTGCCTATTGTTAGGTAAGAAACAAATAATTATGCTTTTTATCACACCTTATAAATTTTCCTGAACACCAAAAGAAGCTGCTAAGCTTTAACACGCGCGCTTCTGGGATTTAAGCCTGGCAGGCCACGTGGACTGAAACAACTAACAATGAATTCGATGTGCGGTACAATGTCTGACATTTACATTGTTAAGATGTCTTTCTCGAGCAAAACTAAGGAACTTACGTCGACTTAAGCTTTTTTTTTTTGCTTCACTGAGTTGAAATAATGGAAAAAAATTTTTACGCTACAGAACGTTCGTTTTCTTTCGAAGTCTTGCTGAGTTGATTTTGACCTTATCTGTAAACTAAATGTGATATTTCCCTAAATATAATAACATTTTAGGAACTCCTCGTATCTCAAAGTAAACGCGCCACAAATCATGATCACTACTCCATCAGCACAGTAGACTGATTTCCACGCCTTTTGCTGCTCCTGCACAATATGTGTAATTTTCTATGACATTTGTATTAGATGTGAACAGTTTGCTTCTTGAGAATTATTTTTTACTGAAAAAATGAGTATCGTTTACCGGAAGCTACGTGATAACTCGTGAATCTGGGGTCAACTAGGATACCTTTCAACACACACTATACTCACTTTCTATCTTACTAACTGAGCTTATCACGAAAACCCAATTGCGTCATGGCGGACACTCCAGCGACCTCCCCGTGTAATTTTCTCCGAAGCAATACCTTATTATATCAGAAGATGAAGCGTATGAAAGGAAAGTAATTTTCGGCTCGGTTCACATAAACCATAACGCTCTTGCCATATAATTATCTCCAGCATCAGCAGAAGTTCTAAGGAAAGGTTGATCCAGGTGATAGCCAGCTTTCCTCGTTCTTTATTAACGACGATAACAATACTGCTGTAAGGGATGCGGTGATGAAATCAATGATAGTTTTCTTCTCCTCCTTGCCGTGAAACAATCTCATCAGCTTCACAGCTCCTTCTTCTTGCTTGGGTTTTTCCCCCTGTAGCTAAACTGGATCAAGAAGCTAGAGTGACCACAGGCTCTGCATCACCCGAGATAGAAGCGAGCTAGAAAGAATTCATTTTTATAAGGCAAAATAAAAGGGGATAAGCTCGTCAAGAAAACTCGTTTGCGCCAAGTATGAGGGACAAGGGGATGGGGGCAAGGATTTACTTTTTCCTACAAGCTCTCTTGTCATCACCCTTAGTCACCCCCGGCATACACCCAAAAAAAAAAAAAAAAAAACTTGGATCAGGAACAGGAAAGTCGACTCGCCAGTTTCAGGCCATCAGACCACCAGTCCCCCCAAATGTCGGATACGTTAGGATTTTCCAAGGTACAGAGGAAGAAAGCGATTTAGAGATTTTTCAATTTGCATGTCTATAAACGTCATAAAACCCCCTCTGGAACGTGTATATGTGTTGTGATGTGGAGATGGGGGGAAGCACGGAACGTTTTATGCCAGCTGCCAGCATTTTGGCAGGCTAATAGAAGTTAAGTACCAGGTTTCTGTTCGCTTCTTAGCCGTTTGGCGGGAAATACCTTGTCTGTCAGTCAAAAAACTTCGGGGAACGTTGCCTCCTTCGCAGTACGCCACGGTTTGCCTGACACAGCCTCCCAAGGTGTCTGGTACAAGCCAAGTGAGAGGTCTGATGTTTGATGGACACACTGACCCTCCTCTCCAAACCTTCAATAATAAGGTTCGATTCTTTCAACGCCCTTTCTAAAAAAGATCGCCATAGCGATCCACGGAAAAAGACCGTGTATGCATAGTGGAGAAACAAAAACCTGGAAAAAATAAATAGAGAAAAAGAGAAATGTTCCATTCCTTTCTTGGCGCCGCAGTCAGTCAGCATTCCTCAAAGGTTTGAAACACCCAAAATACTATAATTAACGTTATTTGCAGAAGAAAGGGGGGAGATGGTCGATTCTCCAGACATTGTTAGCGGGAATGATTGGGTTGGAGGTTTTCACTGTTGAACTACTCAACGTTTCTAATAAGTGGGTCTTTTGACATGGTCCACCCTTGGCGATTTGAGCTCTGGCGCTTTAACATTGAAATTGTAGGTTTCCTTCCTTTTTTCCGCCAAAAAGCAACAAAAACAAAACAATAAGACTGGTTCTTTCATTTAATGTGCAGCACATACGGGGGATGTGCTAATCAACGTCTTCTTCAAGTTGCGGACCTGTTTTAAGGCTGTTTCTCTAACATTAGAGGGAGGGAAGTTGGATGGAGGACCTACGGACGTAAGTTTCCGTTTGTGGTTGGTTGCTTTGGTTGTTCAATTTAACTGCCTGGTGCTTGGGATTACTGGAATGGCTTCTTCGCGTGTAAGAAGGACTTATCGGGCCGCACTGGACCTCTCTTCACGTAATAGTTGGCTGAGATCAAGAAAAATTGGGAGAAAAGAAGCTTCTACAACCCAAAGACAACGACAAATGTTATCACATTGAGGTGGTTCAAAGACAGTATTCTTGTTGGGTGACCAAAAGTCCCGAAAGCTATTACGGTTGGCTATTTTTTTTTTTAAAAAAAAGGTTGGCGGTAGTAAAGTCGTGCAACGTTTTACAGCGGAAGCTAACTTACCTTCCTAATGTTTTTTTTTGGAGAAAAAGAAAGATTGAACACGTCAGAAACTCGTCAACTCAGCCAACATTCATTAAAGTTAGACATCTTCATCTTCTTTTGCGCCGAGGTTGGAAGATAAGAGAGAAAAACAGGACCAAAATGGCCACGTCGTGTTATTACCAAGCGACAAGGAAAACAGAGCCTCCGGGGCTCATAGGCAATGCAGCTCAAGCGGGGTGAGATTGAAATACCTTGTAGTTTGGGACGGATGTGGTCATAGCAAATGGAATTTTTAATTGAGGGTTAAAAAAAATTTATATGGCTCATGCGCTGGTTTGATTTATGGTCAATAATGGGCAGGGTACATCGTTGGAACCTTTAACTATTAATCATGTTCCATCCTTCTTCCTACTCTTTGGTTCTATTTTACGAGGCATCGCCTTTCAATGACTTCGGGTGTCATAAAAACCTGTGATGAAATATCAGGGTCCCCCCTTTATAAATTCTTCTTCATCCGGTTTTATGGCCCTTGTAGGGGGCAGCACTTACCATCGCTACTACATTCAAGCTTTTTTTTGCAGAAGCCGCGCTCGAAAACCGAAAATGAAAGGAAAAGGGGGGGGGGGGTAAGGGGGGAAAGACAAGGAGTTTCAAGTGTTTGGTCCATGATGGGTTTGCGAGTAGGACAGAAAGTTTGCCTTGTATTTTCCCACTGTGCCTATTACAAGTTTAGTCCCATGATGGGCGTTGGAGACTCGCACTTGGAAACGCGACACAAACATACACGACTACTTGTATAGGTTTGTTTGCAAATGAAGGTGTGTTGTCGACAATCACATACTTCAAGTTCTCGCTCTTCAGATGCAGCTGCGGCTGCTACGTCAACAAAGAATACACCCATTTGGGCAAGATCCGCCGTACAATGACATGCGATGGTATTTTTTGCTTGGGCATTGTTTTCTTCCGGAATCTGTATTTGCAGAAAATCCCAATAATCAAAGAAATACCCTTGCTCTTTGTTTTATGAGCATTAAATATATTGAAAGAATGAAAATAAATGAAAAAAGGTGCAATTCTAATATTCTCCTGTGTTATTTAATTTAAAAGTTAATAAGCTAAGTGTGGGCGATATAATCTTTTCTTAAACGGAATGAAGTACACCGTTATTTATGGAAAATATCTGAAGCTCTCGTGCTTCGCAATATTCATTTCCAACTGACGTTAAAAACTCTAAAAGAAAACAAATGCTGATTTTAAACAAGTTGAAACTGAT
Organism: Triops cancriformis; assembly: GCA_020615345.1. Classification (NCBI taxonomy): domain Eukaryota; kingdom Metazoa; phylum Arthropoda; class Branchiopoda; order Notostraca; family Triopsidae; genus Triops; species Triops cancriformis. The sequence goes on from JAHZNP010000088.1 coordinate 29,589, forward strand.
AAACAGAAAGTTAAGGAGATTTGCCAACTCAGGTTTCGTCCTTAATAAATTATGAATTTCGGAAATGTAATCCCCCGGACTTGCGGACGTTTGACGTCACAGCATGTAGCAAGGTATGTATGATTTCTTTGCTAAGAATTACTTATACCCTCAAGCCAGCCAGCAAGCACGCAAGTCCCAAAGCTGAGTCGCAATTTTGTCAGTGTTTCGAAATTTGAGTCGGACTACGGACCAATACAATTCATTGCTCTATTGATTCGAACATTTCGCAAGAGAATTACGAGACAGTTCTCTATACATCGATGTATGCGATGCAGGCAAAATATGAACAGGAAAGGGCGTAATCGATTAAGGGAGGTTCTCAACCAGGAATAGATACAAATTGCGGGAGGACGACTAACACCGGATAAGAGAGATAAGCGGATAACCGCGAGCACGTCTCGAAACTTGAATAGTAATAGCAATCATCTCGAGAGAATGAACCCGTGCTGAATCAGGATCTAAAGAAAATGGGCTATCGGTTTAGAGAGGTGCACCGAGAAAATAAAAGACCTCTTGTTCCCTTCAGGGTTACGCATCAATGAAACGCGATACGCGACCTATCCCTAGCAGCCGAACGCTTAGCTGTTCACTAGAATTTCATTGTCAGTTATTGCAGTACTGTTTAAAGCACTTGCGACTGCCGACGTGCCCAGGCAGTGGCGTAACCAGGATTTCATTTCGGGGGGGGGGGGGGGGGGTTAATATGCAATTTTTTGGGACACTTGGTAATTCTCCTATCTTCCCCATTATAAAATCAAAATTTCGGGGGGGGGGGTTCAACCCCCCCCTAAATACGACCCTGTGCCCAGGCATGTCTTTGTTTTCGTTATTGGGTCCTTTACATTAGGCGGCGAGAAACTGAGTTCAGACAAAAGGGGTTTCATTTCCAATAAAGCGGCACTTACGTTACAAAGTTAAGGCCCGGGTATACACACCCCTCTTATGGGCGAATAACATGGGGAATTCGGGGGATGGTTTCTCAATAATGGTTCTGTCAATTTCGAATCAATGTTGGTAGTAAAATTGTACTTATTAATATCTAGTGCACTTGATCGAGATTTTTTAAAAATATGATTACGTTAAATTTAAAAACTCCAGGCGAAATTTTTCACATGTTGAAATACTGAAACATTTAATATCTGGCTTTTTTGTGCAGTAGGTATCTTTTTTCTATATTTTTTGGTGAAAACAAGATTCAAATCGGACGATTAGTTTTTACGAAATCATTTACTAAAATTTGGGAATTCTAGTCATGATTTCGTACAAACTACTCGTCCAATTTGAATCTTTCTTTCAGCAAAAAATAAAGCAGAAAGATATCTACTGCACAAGTAAACGAGATTTTACATTTGTCAAATTTTTCGAAATATGTAAAAATGTTCCTACAGTTTTTAAATTTGATTAAATCACATTTTTAAAAAGTCTCAAACACATGCACTATATACGAATAAGAACAGCTTTAATGACAACATTGATTCAAAATTGACAGAACCATTATTGAGAAACCATCCCCCGAATTCCCCATGTTATTCGCCCATAAGTGGGGTGTGAATACCCGGGCCTTAACGTAACTTACGTTACGTTACACATTGCTACGCAGTTCATCGCAATGAGAACTTTCTCTATTGCGTAAGTACAACGTATACAACGAAGGATACGCCTATCCAACGTATTCCGACCATAAAATCTTGCTGCGCGACATAATAATTAACCGAAAAGTAAAAAGGTTAAGGTGTCAGTTCCATTAAACCATTTGTTCACGTTCACGAACGGAGCAAGGTTCACGAAAGTTCACGAACGGAGCAAGCAAAAATTACACATTTTTGTTGAAAAACAGTGGTGACGATTTTAAGAAAATAAGAGATGAAGAAATTATGGATGCAACAAGTACTTCGTTGTGACATTTCCATCGAGCCGTTTGGCAACAGCGTCGCGTCAGAAGCTTGACGCGGATCCACTCCTATAATAGGCGAAAAGTGTTTGTGAAGTTTGGAGTCTAATCTTATTATCACGTTATTGAAGTCAGAACGTGTCGCCCACATCAGTCATGCTTGGCGTTGAGGGACGACAAACAAAGACGTGACTTTTGTCAAGTCAAAGGTCTGCAGAACAATTTTCAAGGAGGTGGTGGCGCCAGTTTCTACAAAGCTGGCAAATGCCGTGGAGGCATGTGGATGATGTTACCCTACAGTACTGGAACCTACAAGCCAAAAAGGAAGTCCAAGCCAGACCAGCGTTTTTGCAATAAATCTAGTCCGCATGACGGATCTAATGATGACAAATCGTGTTTGTCTAGAGTGAGCGCTTCTCTCGTTCGCCTCGATAACCATCTCATGAATGTGTAATTGGGCGATTTTTGGACTCTGCCAGTGTAATGGTATTGAATTCATCTTGCAAAAAGTCCCAAGCAAGGAAAACAAGCATAAACACAAGAGCAAGGAGGGGAAAAAAAGAAGAATCGTCGAGCTCATCCCATTTGGGAGCCAGTACACTTGGAGTATAGGCAAACGTCCTTGCAAAAATGCTGATCCTCGACTACACGCCATCAAAAATGTTGTTGACTCACGCACAGACATTAAAAAGCCATAAAAGATCGACAGACGAGACTCCTTTTTAGAATAGAGTACCAAGACCAAACCTTTTTTCCCAGCCCTGCTGGAATTCCAGCCACGAGTTGTAAGATAGAAACCAGCACACCTGTTTGTGAAACCTCTTGCGCTTTTCTGACGCATTCTATGTTCACGAATATAAATCTTAACCCCGAAACTATTTCGCGCAGGGTTCATATAAATAAAGACCATGGAAAAAAGAAATCGCAAGCTCCCGGCATTTATATTCTATAACATTGTTTGCGAGAGGCGGACTGTTTTTCCCCGCTAGACCGTCAACCACACACGAGTGCTGCTTGACTTATTCGCTTGTTGAGCCCGACGTGGGCAAGTATACTAGAATCCATCTTTGTCATTCCTGGGACGGAAGCAATCGCCCAAGGAAGAGAGACAACTCGAAGACTTTTAATCCTCTATATTGCATTGTCGTACTATTACGGACACCGAAAACAAAAACTTCTTTTTTTATTGCTTGGCATCCGAGATTTCTTTGTTGCACGACGGCTTGGCTGTTGCAGCCATTCCAGCTTTTCCTCTGCTTCTTTCAAGCCTGTTGTCTTGAAATTTATCCCACAAATTAACGGAAGAAGCGACACAGATTCCTCGACGCTCTTATGCATGAGAAGCAAACAAGAGAACAGCAGCGGAGGAAGAGGAAACAAGCCCTTGTACTTAAATTAAGCTTCTCTACTCTTATTCTGCCCCCTGACTTTGTTTCGCCATAGTGGCATACAATAGAACTCCCTATATCCGAAACCTTCCTGACTGAGCTGGCAAATAATCGAATGACTAACATATTAAGCGAAAAAATTACATAAGAAAAAATAAAGTGCTGATTGCAGGGTTTTGACGTGTATGACTATTTTCAATTGTTGCGATATATGTACTAAAACGGTGGATTTGAGCAATGTCTGCTGCAATTTTAAAGCGATTGGTTTTCTTTCCTTGGGAAAGAGAAAAAAATGGAAATTATGAGTAAAGAATTTTTAAATAAAATGCACCGGGATTTCTTCCCCAATTTTTGGCGAATGAAGTGTCCTTCCAATTACTTGAATATGTGAATGTCCCAGCGACGCCTTAAACGGGTTTTTTTTTCGGATATACAGAACGTTACTTTAAGATATTGTGCAGAGCACTGACAAACAAAACCACGTCATGAGAGGCAAAGGCTATCACGTTAGGGCTCAGTTTTTCTCACTTAATTCCAGATCATATCCTGTTCCTTCCTTCAGTCTGTTAATAGTCCACGAATGAAAACAAATGATCTCCACTTGATAGGCCGTCCTTTCTTTCCTGTGAGGAATAAGGATGCTGGCTAGGCCTTTATTTATCTCCTGCCTTTGGACAGCTCATCAAATATATATATTCTGTGTCTTGGAAATATGGAAGCTGATCCCAGGGGAATGCTTGGCTCCGTGCGAAAATCAAACCAAGAACCTGGAGGCTAATCAAAAGGGTTTGTTATTCTTTCGCCTCTCTTGACCAAATCAAAACATCCTTTGACTTAATCGTATAAAAAAGAAACAACACTCTCGAAAAGAATGCAGAATAAGAGGTTCCACTTCAAACCCACTTGACCTTCCTTTATGATACACTTCGATCAAATTACGGCGCGTTATCCCGTGACGCCACAGTTCTCAAATTCCACAGGCATTTTTTGGGAGTTGAAATTGAAAATATTAATCGATATAACCGGAAATAGCACTACTTTATCCCAATTACTGGCGCTAAAATAATCTGTAGCTTCTGATTCTTCAGGATCCCCCGGTAACCGGGTTTCCTGATGTAACGGATTGACTTTGCTATATGGACTAACCCGAATATTACTTCCCTTATCTGCTTCATTGTTTGACTTCCGGTTTAGATTGATTGTAAGAAGTGTTTGGTTTACGAACGTTCACCATCTAATCAATGTATAATAATTACTACGACCAATAAATAGGCGCAAGCATAAGATGGAATCGAAATAAAACATAACTTAATAATAACAGTCACATTTACGATGAAGAGCTGTCTGTCTCTCTGTCCAGGCGGCCAATCTGCCTGGCCGCCTGGACAATCTGGACAAGGGAGGAGCTCTCTAGTTATAATTATCATGCATTCCCCTTTTTCGTTTTACCAAACACAAAATACTCGCCCGATAGGTACAGATGAACTAAGTGAAACCGAATTGAAAAGCTAAAAACGCTGGTAGCACAAGCTGACTCATGTCTCCCCTATCACGATGTTTATGGCCGGTTTGCTATATCATATCCACTTTTATCGCCAGCTTCCAACTAACTACCTTTCCTATTTTTTTCAATGCAATTTTGTTAATAACCTGATGTTCCAATATCACTCTGAAGCATCGAACATGTCAAAAAGTATTAAAAAAGGCTCAGCTAATGACCAACATGCTCCTCTCAAGCAGCGCCATTTGCTCCTAATAGCCTACACCCCTTTAACGAATCGCTTACGTCTCGTTCATTTCGCTTAGGAGGGCACACACTACACTCACATATGTCCACACATAAAACGTTACAGAACAGCTTTCCCCGTTCACCTCCCCCCCCCCCGAAATGATCTCCTTTTTTATACCTCCTTTTCTCTCTGTGTGACAACGACAACTTCCCGGTTTCACCTCTTTAGGGAATTCCCCGCCAGGTTTCCCTCAGCCATGTTAATAACATTTGTGTTTTGTTTGGAAAGCCGCTCGGGCACATTTGTCAATCACGCTGTGCGTTATGTGTGTCCTCGGTCCCTGTCCTCGCACGCGTGTGTGTGTGCGTATGTTGAAACCACTTGGGGCAAATATGGATCGGCCAGGCCTGGTGAAGCTGCAGGTTCTACAGAGAAATTAAAGGTACAAAAAGGGGGGAGCGACAAAGAGACAAGAGGCGACATGCTTGGCATTGCTTGGGGTTAATTTAACCTTCATTTGTGTGAGACGGCATTCCAGGATTCCAGCAAACTCCCTGGCTAAATTCCTATTAACCGGAGAAAAACAATTCTGGAGGAGTCGAGAAAGAGCGACGAGAGCCAGAAAGAGAGGCTATGAACGAACGCGTTTGCTTGCCATCTTCACCCCCCCAAAATACAATCAAAGCACCCTCCTCCAAGCTAAATCCTTCTTCTGAGTGATATTCGTACTCTCCACTGTTCGAGCTCTCGTTCGTCGTCTCTAACTAACACCCTCTCTCGTCTCTCGTCCCGGATGTCACTAATGGCTACACGTCCTGCATGGCATTAAACCAAGACCACCATCTCTCTTTCTTCTCTGGCGCTGTCTTTCTCTTCTTACTGCAACTTCCTAACTTCCCCCCACCATTTTGGGTGCCCCTTTTATTTTTTTCCTCACCGTGTATTGCTCTGGCTACCGCCAGGGATGGCTAGGTCGTCGCTTCATGGTCCTTTTAGCTGTCGAAGAGCTGTCGTTCTTTCTTCGGACTCTTTGTAACGCCACAAAAGCAATAGTCCCCGCTTCATAAGCATTTCTTGTTCCGTCTCAAAGACTGTCCATCCACACTACACACTACCAAAGCCGGCCGCTCGGCCGTTCGGCCGCCACACCGCAGCCTCCCAGCCTCATAACAACCACACTTAGGGCTTACCTCGAGACCCCAAAGAAAGTAGTCAAGTTCCGAAAGGGTGCGGGAAGGGTGACATGTCCAGCAAACGTCACGTAAAGCTTTCCAAGCTCTGCCCTTAAACTCGGATCAAGCTAATTAGAGATCTTGAATCGTTTTGTGTCACCGCCATTTTCGAGCCACCCCACGTTGTCCTTCTTCTTCTTCTCCAGTCCTTTTTTTCCCTTACAAAGTAGAGCTTCAACCTCCCCAGACTTGCGGGAAAGCGTATATTAGGAGGATAAGTTCCAAGATCGTTAAGGAGAGCGAACGGTGAGGCTTTACAGTATAGTGCGGAAGAAAACGACGACAAGGCTATCTTTGGCTCCCCCTGACCAGGAGAGAGAGAAAAAAAGAGAAGAAAAGAAAGAAAACGCTTGATGTCTTGGCCAGTTACCACTAATTTCCCTCAATGTGTGTTTGCGCTGCTGATGTGGCCGAGGAGAAGGGCGGCTCCAGGAGGAAGATCTGCGAAGGGACTTTAACAAAGACTATAAAGGGATGAGATGAGAGAGAAAGAGAGAAAGACGAGACCTATAATGACCACATGGCTCGGCTATTCGGTCTGATGAAGCAAATTACAGGGAGCGTCTTCTATTTTTTTTTATTATTTAGAGCACGATAAGGCATCCAGACCCGCGCCGTTCTTTACGGAACACACGAGCCGAAAAGGTACAAGGAAGGCGCGGCTTATAATACGTTCAACTAGAATGGCCGGTGTTTAAGACGAGCTTTTTTGTTTTAAAACTAATTTGCGAAAGATGTTCCGCTTATGACAAAATTTCAGAACGGAATTGTGAGGATGGGGCACTCAATCTGAAAGTGACGTAGTCATAATGGTTTGACACATTTAGATTGACGAGTATAATGTTGATGTTCTTGGCAAATGCCAAAATGTTATTCGAGGTATTAGTGGAATTATTCATTATTTCGAGAAAAGTTTTGTGAAATGAAATTATTAATCAGAATATTAAAAAGGAAGTGCACGAAGCATTCAATTTTCTTCTATGTGTTACACAAAAGACTGCAACACAAAAATAGAAGCTTACGAAACAGAGATATTAAGGAGCTCTGCCCAGGCCGTTTTTTAATGTATCGAACACTAAGTAATGACAAACAACTGACATTCAGACCATTGAATTATGAATTAATACTGAGGATATGTTAGCTAATTATGAGAAAGAGTATAAAATGTAATAAAAAAATGGGTCAATCATAAGTATAAATAAAGGTATAATTTTGAATCTTTGAGATACTCTTAGCCATTGATATCGTTTTCAGCTGATACGAGAGGGATTTGGGTGCGAACGAGATACTTCCAGATAAGCTTCTCTTAATGACCATAAAATAAGAACAAACATTCTTTCTTAACGACACGAAATGATAAAAAATGCTGTGTCATTAAGAAAACCATTGGCGGTCATCAAAAAGAATGTTGTAGAACATTCGGAATTTCTTTACGCATCTCAGACAAAGTACCGTTTTGACAGCTTTTGTCTTTAAAATGCTTAGTTCTGCAGCTGAACTTACAATTCGAAAATTTCGTTAACATGGCGGCATTAGCGCGCTAAACTTGAAATAACTGCACTGTACTCGTCATGAAAAAGGAATCAATCTAACGTTCCAATTCTACTTCAAAAGCATTACGCAACAGTGATTGTCCTCTTAGCGGAAGTTCCGTTCTATAGAAATTCCTCGTTAGTAAAAATGAATGTTCTTATCCCAACAGCTGCGAGAACGCAATATGGTGTTCGCATAGGACACTGGTCACGCAAGTACCGTGCAATTAGAATACAGCAGTTTTTCTTTATCTTACTAAGAGCAGTTTTTAATTCCCCGATTTTCCCTTCCTTCAACTTGAGGTGTCGTTGGTACAAGTACTTTTAACGCCTTACGAACGCAAATCAACCTCTGGGATCTTAACCAGACGTTTCTTATTGAGTAAAAAAAAATCAGTATCAAGATAACGCTCCGGTCTTTACCATGCGACATTAATGCCCAATATAAGACAGGGGTTTTAACTTCCCGGAATTTTTCCGATTTAAAAACAAATACATAGAGAAAATCTGAATTTCTAAAAAAATTCACATTTACCCTACCTTCCAAATCAAAATCCTGGCTATGTACAATGCAATACAATATAATGAGATGGGAAAACCTCAGACCTCGACTTGAGTCACCTAATTGTTCATCACGTTTATCCCCTTCATCATACTCACTCTTCCGAGTTACGTCAGAGTTTCGTGTGCCATGGTTAAGTCAACGTCTCAAGTGTGCAAACAAAAAAGCACCAAACGACAAAGCAAAGTTTGTTGATAAAAAAAGTTGATCGTCACTTAACCGGGGTTAAGCATCAGGATCGTTAAGTACCTCAAATCCTTCTATTTCGAATGCAGTGCACATCTCGACAACTTGGGGGCAAGATCTCGAAAGCCCACTTGACTCCACTATTGGCTACAGCCCCTCTTTTATTTGTGTCAATGAGGCTTTGGGATTACGGCTGATGCCCATTCCAATTGTGCAACAATAGAAGCATCGGGAATTAGGGTGACTCCTGCATACGTCTAAAAGCCTTTTCTCTTTCTCTCTCTCTCCAGCCCCTGCTTATCTATTCGGGGAAACTGCAACACATAAGACACACACAGAGTAAGGAGAGAGAGAGAGAATGAGCTGAGTTAGATCGAAAGGCTTTACTTCCAGCTTCGCTACATCTCCATTTATAGACAGTAACCTCTTACCTTAGAAGAGGCCTTCATCCGATTTTCCCTCTCCAAAATAGGAATTTGGGGGCGGAGAGGGGACACAACCTTAGGACAAGTTATTAATCGTATAATAATAACATAATATTGACTCAAAGCCAGACAAACTTTCGTCTTAAGTCCCTCTCTGCATATACCACACGGTGGTATTGTGTGTAGCGCTAAGTCCGCGAGGTGGCTAAAACGTGTGGCGCTGGCAATGCCAGATTTCCTCGGCCAAAATCCCCCAATCCCTCCACATTCAACTGCCACCAGCATCAACGACCCCCCCTTCTCCCCAGGAGGCAAAACAGGGACCGGGAGGGAAAAAGGAGGCAGGAAGATGGCGACGAAGAGAGTGACAGTTGCAGAGGTCGCGGATACCTTTAGCTCTGGCAGTTAAGTTAAGGGCTTTTCGTGCGAGGATTAACCTGTCGACATTGTCGCTTTTCACAATTTATTTCTCAGCAATTGGACCACAAACTTTTTCCTCCCCAAGCAGCCACCCACAGGTTCCACGATATCCTGTACTTCCCAGAATTAACGGCCAGATTATAGACATTAACCTCGCGACATTCGGCCCCTCCCTTCCTCCAGCCAACTTTTCCGATGCAAAAGTCAAGAAAGTTTCTCACTTTCACTCTCGATTGCATTTGACTGGAAACTGCGACCTCCTCGTGAGCGTGAAATATAAAAAAATGGTTTCACCCATGATCTGTCCTAGATTTCTTTCTCGCCCAGAAAAAAAGAGTTCTTCACTTTCGTTTACATTCGTGCACTTACGTGTTACAGTTCTGCGCCTGTTTTTCGTAACGCTTTGCGGCTGCTGCGTGACTCTTAACTTTATGAATAATGAGCTTCTACCTTTCAGTGCTGCCCCCCCCCCAAACTCCTGATGCTGATCTCCACTCTCGCCTCCATCTTAACAACAACACCTTTAAATTTGGGTCAGTGTACTAAAAATGAGAACCACACCTCATTCCCGAGCTTCACCAAAAGCTTCGAGATCGTTCTCACTTGTTCGGGATAAACAATTTATGCAAGGTCTTGATCTTGATTTCATTTGCATACCACGAAACACCACGGAGTAATAACGTAACAACCAAAGATCGGGAGGAGGCCAGGGATGAAAGGGAAAGTTGACATGTTACACATCGCCCTAATTTTTCCCATTATTTTAAAAAATAAAGCCCTCTGCACAACTGCACGAACCAAAATCCCTCTTAACTTAATAACATCACGCCAGGCGCTTAAAAAAAGCTTTAAAAAGACAGCTGGGAAAGGATTCATTGGATTGTTAAAGCAGAGTGAACGAATCCCTTACCGAAAGTCCCCTGACCTGGTATGCGTACCACAGAGGGCGGAACTGGAAGGGAAGATGGATTGCTATTCATAAACACCTCTCTCCCGTTAGCCCCCCAATGTCCGATGAGACGTAAAAGAATAAAAAGGGAGGGGAATGTTGCAACCAAGTGACATGTTATACCGACGACTAACCTGATTATGTTGCCCACTTCATCAACACCTGTCATCATCCATTCCAAGTCAGGGTTCCAAACCCCATCCAGCAAGCAGGGCCATCCAACCCCAGTCAGCAGAGCCCTGCGATTTTTCTTAAAAACTTTCAGCTGTTGTTTGAAGGGTATCGGATTTGATTAGGGCCAGCAGCGCCACATGGTCGCCCTGGAAAAGGAAAAAGAGAAAAAAAATATGCAGAGTTTGTCGTGACACCTTCGGCCCCAACATGTCGCCTCGTCAAAGTCATAACTCGGGAAAGGTGGGATGAATAGAATCTGATTTAGGCCTACATGGGCAGGGAGATGGCTTGTTTTAAACGTCCTTCTATGGTCAAATGCAGAGACATAAAAATTTTAAGTTCCCCCCCCCCACTTTAGAGTCAGTTTTGGGTAGGTAAAAAAAGGAAGAAAATAACCTAGAGAAGGGATGAACGGCTTTTTGAAATGGGCAATTTTTATTGTGTGGGATGGCAATGGGACATTTTCCCACCCCAGCCCCCAAAGCTGGGCCATTTTTACAGTCCCCAAAGTTTGTGTGCACAAACCAAGGGTAGCCACCACAGCGATTAGTCAAGCATTCTTAACCCCCTGCCTGCAGCAGGCCATTCAATGCCCATACAGTTCATCCTGGCAAGCGACCGTCGAAGACGAAGCAGACGACTCGGGGCTCTGCTGCTCTTCGATGGGCATTTTGTTGCCCCATCGATTCTCTGCATTCGGCCCCCCTCTTACATTGAAGAAGCTCGGTAAGAATTCCTTCATCCCTTTGTGGCCGAGTTTTCAGTGTGAAGGGCAGGAGAAAAGCGACCAGAAAGCAACCCGAAAGTCGGGAGCCGCAACTGAGAAAAGTTTGACCTTCGGTAAAAGAGCGTAAAGTGCTAAAATCACTTTCCACTACTGTAGCAGAGCTTTACAAGCCATCAGGCAAGATGTGGTTGAAAATGGGACTGCCGTTTCTTTTTCTTCCACTTCTTGTAGTTTATGAAGAGAAAAATGCTGCCTCTTTAGATACGCATCCTGAGCTTGGTCACGGATGAAATGCATTTTCGGATGTTTGTCAACTCGCCAAAGAGGGTCTCTAAAACCTAATTCGAGCTACTTTATAACGAAAGCAAATAAAAGTCGGGCTTTTCCGCTTTTTTTCTCCATTCAGTTTGTTACTAGAGTACTGGACTCAACTCACGGACGATTTACAACACGCCCTGCGAGAAAACAAGAATGAGACAGACAAAAAACCACAGAGGAACGGATGAATAAAAACACCGTTTCACGCACCGCTGTATTTACGTAGTAATGTTTAGACCAATAAAAGCTGAAATGTGCTGCAGAGTTGCTTTAGTTTATTAGCGAGGCTGGTGAGCAAAGGCCAGGTTCATTATTAACTGTTTGGGTTTCACAAATAAACATAAAAACGTATGAAAGTGACCTACTTTCGTGTGTGTTTAAAAATGGTAATTCCGACTTACGTTCGCCTCCACGGAGAATAAAAAAAATTGGGCAATAATCTTTCAGGTTTTTAACTACTTGTTATTAATTACCGGTTGCTCCTGGCGGCAAACTTTCTACATGCAATTAAATCCAGGTGTAAGGGACCCACATGTAAGGGCAAACTCTTTTCTAGGAACTTTTCTCCAAACACCGTTCCTAATAAGCTTAACAGTAAAAATGCAAGACAAAGTCCTATTTAAACGGAAATTTGTCAGATTTTTATTTGTTACCGTTTACAGCATTGGGTGTGCACTAGACCAGAGCCTCGATTCAACCGACTCCAACGATTCAACGATTCAAGGCGTGTCAGGTAAGGCAATTCTAGACTATGGAGCTCTTTATGTGTGGAATATTGCCTAGGTTTTGTCCTAAACAACGGATTCGATGTTACTTAACGGTAAGTCAAGTAAAAACTGCAATTTTACAGCAGGACTACTCGGCAATGCAGACCGTAATAGAAAAGAGTGTAAAAAGTACTTGGACACTTCCTTTAACCGCTATAAACACAAAAATATTGTTAGAAATTTCTGTGGAAAAACTTCTGAAATGTTCCCATGTGAACCTCGTCTTCCGAACACGTTTTTCCAGCCAAAGAAATTCAGTGTTGCCTCTTGCCGTGCGACCGCCCTGCTCCGTCAGACCTTCCGAGCGTTTCTGCGGGCAACGAATTAATTGTTGCGAGGAATTCCAAGTCTGCGTGGACTGAAAATAGCTCTAACACAGCGTGATCTAAATATCCCTGTCCTTCAAACTGGTAACTTTCGATGGAAATGTTCCAACAAGTACGAACTTTTTTCCTCATTTATTACAGATGTTGAAAGTACTTCTCACGGTCGTTTAGGTATGCATGTGTATTGTACATTGTGTCTCACTTGCAGAAGAAAGAAACGTCAGCATTATAGTGAAGACGGGCAATGTCTAGCGAAGTCTTTTATGATCTCGTCTCCCTCAAATTTGGTTTACTACCACACCATATTGCGACGTGGGCAAATCCACATGTGAGAAAAAGAGCTTCCTGTAGGTTGGCGCATTTTCTGTATTTTCTCGTGAACGCCAACCAACCTGCTCAACTACATAAGCGCGGGACTCCATCAGATTACGCTGACTTGGCGTCACGGTAGCAATGAAATTCGTTTGAGGGCAGAAAGTTCGATATGTGAAGAAGCCCTTTGGGAATATTTCCCACATCATTTGCAAGAAAGCGGAATAGAAGTATAGGAAACTACGTTGGCTTAAACTGAATCCGTAAGTTTTGTTGAACATCCTGAACATTCTAATCCCAAAAGCTGTCAGCCAGCATATTAAAATATAACCAAAGAATGAAACGTATACGAAAATAAAGTCTTGTGTAAATTAAATAGGGCAGCTAGACTTCGCGATGACAGAAACGTCAAAACATTTCGTTAAACTTTTCATTGTATAATGCGCTCAATCACGCCGAGCCAATTCTTGTACCAACGTGAACCATGTTTAAGTTTTTTTTGGTGTGTGATGATCATGAAGATCTGTCACTGGTTTTCATTTCAGCTTAATGAGCAAACTAGACTACTGAAATCGCCCTGTGGGACAAAAAGAAGATTCCAAGTCGCGAAAGAACCAGCACGTTAGAAGACAAGTTGGCTCAACGCAAAAAAGGTGTGCGAATGGGTGCTAAACATGAAAAAATTGCAGAATGAGTGCAGTCGACGAAGACCTTCATGCTATTCAGCCCAAGTAGCTTGTTCACACGCGATGCACAGAATTGTAACGATTCCTCTTTTTCTAAAATTTGCATTCTCTTTTCTTCAATATCTCCGAAATAAAAGGTCCGTCCACCGACACTGCGAAGTGTTCATTGCCACAAAAGCCACAAGTTCAACGAAATACAATAATAAGATAACATTTCCTTTATAAGTCTTCCACAATCTTCATACAACAGAAGCCCTATTATCCAGCCTCCATGGGACCGGACGAAGGTCCCATGGAGTAGGACGGATAAAGGAATGGCTGGTTATTCAAATGAAGAGTGCAAAACGCAACCATAAGTAATCAATAAGATAAAATGTGCATCTGTTGTATATAAATATATGTTAGTGTTTATTTATTCAGTGAAACATTCCATAACTTTGTAGCCGAAATTTAACTTCGCCTTTGAGCATCGTGAATTAAAAATTTCCCTCAGATGCGGAAAACAAAGAAATTTGACGAGAAAGTGTTGCCAATTATTTCTGGTTAAACCAAGACTGGATAAGAGGGCGTCTACTGTATTGCTTTCAACCAAACAATTTAAAAAATGTCCGATTTTTTTTTTAAGAAACGAAAACTATGTTTTGCTCTCTGCGTTCTAAATCATTAGACGAACGAAAAATTCCTTGTTAATTGTGCTTAGAAAAGAGGACAGTCACGGAAGTTGACAATTTCTACCCAGTTTGACACCAGAAGCTCGCCTTTTCTTCTTCACCATCTGAAAAGAAACTCCCAAGTTGGGAGCTGAAAAGTGTCCAACTGAAAAGAGTACAACGCTTCGGTACAAAAGGTCTCCTACCCACACATCGACCAAAACAAACTTTCCACAATGATCTCACGCTACTTCAGCCGCAGAGCGGAGTAAACACGTCGAACAAAAACTCGTTTTGGGAGCTTTCGTCAACAATTACCTCTAGCTTCCTAAATATTTGTTGAGTGCTTTTCTTTAAACGGAACAATACTTCATCAAGTAAACAGTTAGCAAACACAACCTGGGGACGTTCCCCGCTCACCGTCGGACTTTCCCGAACCGCAGAACGATGGAGAGAGAGGTGGACGTTGGGAGTCGAGCGACCATTTTGAATCCCCTCAATTGCACATTTGTCGTTATTCTATAGGCACTTTTCAAAGACATCACGACTTACAAGCCAGGTGCCTTCCTATTGACCTTTATATACAAGAGGGGGAAATAAAAAGTCAAAGTTCTTCTCTCCCCACGTACTCGAAACCTAAGAAGCCACCCAGGCACGAAAGCTGCCAGCTTCTTTCTGTAACTCGCTCTCTCCTGGTTAAAAGCCCCCCGGATCTATCTTTTATTGTTAAACGAGGTTAGGTGGTTAAAGATCTGGCCAACCGCAACGTTCATGAATCCCCCCAAAACCAGTATCCATCCATCTTTCGCTAAGGGATATAGGGGCAATACAAGCCGCCACCAGTTTTCTTCCCATTGAGGCTCACTTATAAAAGCGTTTTTAAAGTTATTGTGACACCTGGGTCACAATAACTCTAGCTTTGGCCTTTTACCCTACCAGCTTTTCTTTCCTCTCAAAGGTGTTAGGCGACACTAACCCAAGAACACCGGTTGCTAGCGCGTCGAGTCGACCGGCTTACCTTCGCACACACACAAAACTCCTAAAGACGAAGAAGATTCGACCCCTCCCTCCTGTCGTTTTTCTCCTTGACTTCGAGGTTTAGGAGCTCCTGCCATTTGCAGCTATAGTTTTCCTTTTCAAGACTTTAACTTCCACTCTATATCACTTCCCCTGTACAATAATCCCAAAGTTTACTAGGGAGCACACACAGAGAGAGAGAGAGCGGAGGAAACGGGCCCACCTCGGTGCGAAACGCTGTGAAGGAGCCTGCACGTTGTCAAACACGGATGCGTTCTTCTGGCCACGATTTTACTTCTATTAGGTACTGTACAATAGAGACTCGAAGTATACGATAATGTCCATTCCGCAGGAGAACCACAACCCGAGATCAGCGGAAGTCAGAACCAAAGGCTTTGTGCTTAAGGCCCCGGTATACACAACTTCCGAAATTTTTAAAAAATAAAAGATAGGGACACGCTTTTATTCTTAGAAGGTAGGTCTGCTCAAGTGACTTATAACAGAAGCAAAACAAAGTCAAACAGAAACTCTGGATAGCGGTAAAGCATAATAAAATCAAACAAAACCTTGAAATTTCATACACAATATCACAAAAACTACCAAACAGATCTCTTTTTTCTCTTTATCATAAAACTTTAAAAAATGAGAGCTAGTGCACTACATTGCCCGATTTCCATTTTTCTGTATAATAAGAAAGTAGCACACATTCAGTCAAAGTTTACAAATTTATCAAATTCTTTTTTTCACAAAAACTCGATGCTGTGCACTAGTCACCTAATAGCAACTTTACTATCGAAACAATATCTTTGACATTTTGATCGTTTTCAAATGATGGTGTCTGAAATCTTCCCATGTTATTCGCCCATAAGGTGTTTGTGTATACCGGGGCCTTAAAAGGATAAATCGCGTTTAACGGAAGACACGTTCCACGAAACTCCGTAGTCAGCTGTTGAGAAGGTTTGATATGGGAATCTGACAATTCTTGGATAAAACCCCGCGTGACGGGATGAAGATCACTCTACGTGTAGAGCAGCAATTATGTTTGTGAAATACATTGATTTACAGAAACGATCTGGAGTCAGAGAGGAAAGCTAGTGTTTTGCTCATAAAAATCTGGGACAGGTTAGAGGAACGTAACCTTAAAGGCGTTCGTTTTTTAATGGACACATAACAAGGTTCGCTACGTAGTTTAACTTACCTTCTTACTTCGGCATCGAGACCGGGGTGCAATAGGTACGAAAATGACGCCAGAGAGCTGTTTCTCTTACAGAGACGTTTCGCCTTTCTTCGCAGACCATTTACGGTGTCCAAGTAATTTAAAACTCGGTACCTTACACGCTTACTCTTTTTTTGTTTCTTCACTTCTTATTTTGCAACTCCTTATCGCTAGCCGTTAGGGGAAGAACAAAACTATCCAAAGCGTGTTTTCTATTTCAAAACAACTTCAACGTAATCTGCATTGTGAAGACAAAGAATTCAGGTTCTCATTTTGCCAATTTCCGTCAAGAAAAACTGACACTGGAACAGTTTCCTTATAAGACATGAAAGAGAATTTGACTGTCAGCTTTGAGCTGCTACAGGAAAAACTGCTTAAAAGCGCATGTGAATGCTTATGTCGAAAGGGTGTAGAAGGGCTAATCTTGTCCGAGTTAATGTACGGTTTCCTTCATGCCAGCAGAAATCTTCAGTGTTACATAACCACTGGGAAACAAAGAAGAACGCTGTACTAAGTTCGAGTTCATCGTTGTCTTTAAGCGTAATCCAGTCTACATAGTCGGAATTTCTTTCAGTGAAACACGTTCGAAATCACGATTGCACAGTTATATCACCTAGCCAACATTATTTCAAAGAACGGCTCAAAACTCAGGAAAATGTATAAACTTAACTACTCTGACTTCAAAGCAACTAAAAATATATACCACTGTCGCCAAAAATAAAGCTTTTCTCGTACAACTTGCGCTACATCGACAAACTTCTATTTCTACAGTACAACTTCGCTTATCGAAACCTTCACGTGCTACGACTATCTATTAGCGCAATCAAGTTTGGTAATAAATTGAAACCTGAGGCGGACTCTTCGTGCAACAACAAGGATTTGCTCATTGTTAACTAGGTATTGAGACACGAAGAGCCTTCTGGGAAACTTTTTCGATCACACTTCATAGCTACAGTAAGCTGTACCCCATCTTTTACTAAGACGAAGGCCCATCGTAAGCCATAACCTTTGCCAGTCAAGGTTCTATTGCACCTCCCATTATTCTTTGCCGAATTTTCCTCTTTTGTCTACCAGGAGCCTGTTGCCAACACAAATACTGGCGCCCACCTGCTCCCAGTCATTATCACACGCCAACCAAACACCCCGGAAAGCAACTCATAATGTAATATAATATCTAGTCTCACTCTCCACGTCGCTGTACCTCATCATCTTGATCATCCCTGTCGAACGTTGACTCCCTGTATTGCCCTTTCCCCCCCTCTTGCGATCGCTTATCAAATTTGAATTGTACGTTTCTGCCGTTCCTTTATAGCAGGCTCTCCATACAATCTCCCCCATCAAACTTTCCCGATGAATATCCCAGTCCCGCTTTCTACATCCATAGTGCTGACACGACGTGACGCAAGTTCCGTCCTCTTAAAACTTGCGAGGTCGTAAAGGCAATTAGCACCTGTGGGGTTCGGACAAGGTTTGATGGCCTGCTAAGCTGCGTTTGTCGCAATTCACCCTTAATTTGCATTTCCGGTTTGCTTATGTATATCAAGAACGTCATCTCACGACATGCCCACTTAAAGCACGTTTCCTGTTATCGCTACTGCATTATATTCAAGTTAGAACACACAAAAAGGAAGGAAGTTAAGCCAACCAACACCTCGGACACCAGACAGCTGGGATTTTCCATCTTAATTGTGGTTTGGTAAGCCCGTCCTCATTTTTCTGACCAAAAATGGTTGTTGACTACGCACAATCACCAATTCTGTCGTTAAACTCGAAGAAATATAGAACCCAAATCTGGACAAAGCTAGCTTTTCGTTCACTTTTTTTTCTTTGATTCAGTTTGGCTCCCTAAGCCGTGCCTCTGCTTTGGGGAAAAGAAGTTACACTTTTATTTACCCCAAGGGCTTTTTATCCCTCTGCTAATGAGGAGATGTCAGATGCACAGCTTGGCTCGTATATGACAACCGGATCGATCTTTTCACTAACACTAGTGTACACAGACCCCCAAAGAATGGAAGAAATACACTTCCCAGCCTTTTTTCCCCTTTTTGTGTGTGAAAAGGATTCGCATTCGCCACGAATTAGTTTCTTTCCTTTTCCACAAGTACAGAAAAAAATTAATGGATAAAGCTGTAACGACGCAAGTTTGGGTTTGGCATTGAACTTGAGTGAAAAAAGTCTCGTTACGAAGTCAGACCGCGCAAATGAGACCAAAGAACTATGTTCTGTTTGTTGTTTTCCGCCTTGCGGAAAGACAGTTTAAGTAATTATTTTGCACTGGCTCTCAAGTAAACTCATTAGCCAAGCCAGCGGAGTTATCCAACCGGATTGGCAAGTTTTTGGAAAACCTCAGCTGGGAACCTTTGTTTGGAAAAGGGTGACCAGAAAAATCTGGGCACTATAAAAACGCATGGCTTCTCCTTTGCCTAACTCTCCATAAACTTGTACGCCTTCGTTGGGGCGCTTTTAATCCTTAATCAGATTGACCTTCCTTACCTTCTTCTTCAGTGAATCTCTTTTGTAGATCCATCGAACCTGAAATCCAATTTTTATTATTTAATAATACCCATCAGTGGCTTTCTTTCCACCTCCAACTCCTTTGGCTTTTTTTCTTCCATAAACACATTGTCTCCATTTCGAAGTTCCATGAATAAATGCCGAATCCCTTTTCCACGCGTCACGTCGCCGAATCGAATACATTTTCACGTCGAATTTTTCTTTTCAGAAAAAAAGGCTTCATTTAAAAAAATGCTTCAACACGCAAAGCTACTAAAGAAGTAATGAAGAATAACACAATGAAAAAAACGAATCAACTCCCGGACAAGAATAAACAAGCGCAGTTAATTCAAAAGTGTGTTTATATGTATACCAATATGTACACAAATCAAAGCCGTTCTTTTCTTGCAAAATGACTAGGCCCGTCCCCCCGCAACAATGTGTCTTTCGTACTGTACAAAATCGATTATTGACCAGCACGTCATTTGCATAGTTGACAGCAAATCAAACCTGCTCACTTATTGGCACGGCTAAGAAACCCAACACAAAAAAGGAACAATAAAGAATAAAAACTTGTCCTATGCTCTTATGATGTACACGTATGTATATTGCTATCACAGTTAATCGCTTTCACTCAAAGTTGTAAGCAAAAACAGTTTCCTTTTGACAAAACTTCTCATATGGGACGGGTCCGGCTTTCTTAATAAATGTCTTCCTTTGTCCTTAACTTTTTGTTTCTTCCAATCTTCACATCCCACAAAAGAAAGAATTAATTCCTTCTTTTTATTTTTTTCTCCCAAATGTTCGGTTGGCTTAAGCGCTTTTACACCAGAAAGGTTGGCTGCTGCTGGTGGTGACGTTTGTCCCGCGACATAAACACATGGCTCGAGTTCACCGCAATGTTTGGCAACGGATTGGGATAACCGTAACCGTAAGAGTAGCCACCTACACCCCCCGGAGCCGCCACGGGGTAAGGCTGCTGGTGGGGCTCGCGGCCCCTTAGCAACCCTCCGCCTTCCGCGGATCGATACACGGCTGGCAAAGGCTGAATTCGCTGCTGCTGCTGACAGGAATTTTGAAGGGGCGTCATGGAACTCTGGATGTGGTGACTGTTACTTCGATTGTAGATATCATCCACGGGTTCGAGGCTGGAATAAATGGGTTCCGGCGAGTCGATGGTCATGTACGAGTGCTCCAAACGGGAATAATTAGCGCGCGAACATGCCGAGGCATTATAATTCTCTTCGGCCGGCCCGGCGACGGCGGCTGGGGTGGAGGAAGAGGCGGTAGCAGTCCCACACGTGTGACTGCTGGGAATACCCAGTCCGTAATTGGTAGGCGTGTGGGTATACCGGCGAGTGGAAGGGAACGCTGGCCGTGCGGGCGCGCTGGCCTCGACTAACGCGGCTGGGAGGTGCGGTTTGGTTTCGGACTTGGCTTCGGCCGGCGCACAGCCTGCGGGCTCATACCAAAGATGGTGGCCGGCGTTGATGTTTTGGAGGTAGTGCTTGGAAGAAGGGTCAGGCAACGCGTAACGGAGTTTCGCCCAAAAGCTGCGATCGCCCCATTGGGTGAAGGGCGCCGTTTGGGTTAACAGGCGAAGATCCGGGTCCAGTTCGGTTTCCGTGGGGTGCGTGAGGAAGACGAGAACCAGGAGCGGGTGCCGCTGACTCCGCAAGGCGCTGGTCAGTGCGTTCCGGACTTCAGGGCGCGGCCACTCCGCTTCGAGGAAGGATTGCGAAACGACGAGCACGATCCGTTTGGAGACGGCCAGCCCGAAATGTAGCGGATCTTCGTTGCTCGGGAGCAAATTGGCCAGGTCGCGGTGCTGGAGACACACATGGTAGGAAGGGCTGCCGTGCTCCAGTTCGGCCGCCAAGACTTGCGTGACAAATTGCTCGTCCTTCAGGCTGTAACTGATGTAGGCGTCGAAAAGTTTATCGTTGTCTTCGCTGGCGGGATAACGACGCGCTTTTTGGCACAGCCGGATGCCGTAACGCGTAAAGAGCCACAGCTTGAGCGTCTCGCGGTAGACGAAGCCGCACACCAGCACGATGACGAGCACCAAACAGAGCAACATGGTGGCTACCATAACCGGTACATACTCGGTAGGCAACGCCACGGGACGACGCTGCAGGTGCAAGGCGGGATCGCACGTCGCGTTAAAGTCGGAATAATTCCAGTACAAAAGGACCTCGGGGGCGGTGGGATTGGAGCCGGCCACGCAGCTTAACACGTCCGCGTCCGCTAAGGCCTCAGACTGGCCCGCCCAAAGTTGCAGCTCGACCAAAAAGCGGCAATTGCAAGCCCACGGGTTCCTGGCCAAATGGACCTGGGTTAAATGCGAATTGCCCGCCAGGCGCCAGACCGCGAAGCTGTTGACGAGGGCGTTGCCGTCGAGGCGCAGGACGCGCAATTCTTTCAAGCCCGCGAAAGCCCTTTCGGCCACGTAGGTTAATCGATTGTTTTGCAAGTAGAGTTCGCGTAACTGCTCCAAGGGTTCCAGCTCCGAGCCACGGATTTCCGTCAGCAAGTTATCCTCCAAATGGAGCGACGAGAGGGCGCCCAAGCCGTGGAAGGTCCGGTTGCGCAGGCTCGTGATGGCCGAGGCATTGAGATACAACACGCGTAAGTTTTTCCGCCCGATCAGCACGTGACTGCCCAATTCCCCCAACACATTACCGTCCAGGTACAATTCCGTCGCGTCCATGGGAATGCCGCTGGGGAATTCCGTGACGCCTTGGGCCGCACAATTCACAAGGTTGGCGGACCAGGTGGGGTCGTGATAACAATGGCAGCCCGGGGGGCAAGTCATCTCGCAGTCGCAGGCGTCGAAGTCGCAACAATGGCACAACGCGAAGCAATGTGTCTCGTACTCGCACAAAAACTGCTCCGGCGTCACGTCCACCATCGGGACCAAGTTTTGGACCAAAGGCTCTTGAATCACCGCCGTCCCATTACTGGGAGCCTCCCAAGAACTCGGCGCGAAAGCCCGACTGAACGGCAGCGTGCAAAACATGTCGGCCGGATCGGCCAAACGCGGCTGTTGCCGGGAGCGGCCAGCGGGTTGAATCAAGGGCGGCAACCACTCCAAACCGCAGTCGCACACCCACGGATTGTCCCCCAGCGAAAACTCGGGCAAATCGCGCTCGCTTGCCACGGGACTCAGCCACAAGGCCGCCGGCTCCAAGTGCGACAGCCGGTTGGCATTCAAGTCCACGCGACTGATGCGCGCCGCTTTGAGGAAAGTATTGGGCGCGATGTCTTCCAGCAGATTGTTATTCAGCAAGAGTTCTTCCACCGCGTGGGGGACATTTTCCGGCTGCAGGCGGGTGATGCGGTTAAAGCTGGCGTCCAGCGCGCGTAAGCCGAGTTGGGCTTCGATTTGGAAATAATTGCCCAAATCGGTCACTTGGTTGCCATGGAGGTCGAGCCATTCGAGGGGCAAGGGTAAAAAAGAGTAATCAAAGAGCGCGATGCGATTGGAGGACACGTTGAGCCATCGCAGGCTATTCAAGCCGCTAAAGAGCCCGTTCATGTCCACCAAGCGGTTCCCGTCCACGCGGAGGACTTGGAGCCTTTGACACGCATCAAAGACGTTGGCTTCCAAGCCTTCGAGCCCATTGTGCGCCACATTGAGGGAAACGAGGTTCTTCAAGGGCGCCAGCGCCTCGCGATGGATGGTGCTCACGCTATTTTGCGACACATCCAAGTGATAGAGTTGCTCCAGGCCGATAAAGGAATCGTTGCCCAAGTGGAGGATTCGGTTGCCCGCCAAGTCCAAGGATCGCAGCAACGCTAAATGGGACAGGGCGTGGGGGACACGCGTCAAGTGGTTCCGGGCCACATCCACGTCCCTTAAACCGGAACAGTTCTTGAAGGCATCGGGGTGCAAGTGAGCGATGGCGTTGTCACTCACCGACAACGACGACAAGACAAAAAGCCCGCCGAGCAGGCGGTCGCTGATGACGCTTAAGCGATTGTGCGCCAGCACCAGCGTATGCAAATTAAACAAGGGCACAAAAGTCTCGGGATCAATGGTGTCGATGAGATTGTGCTCCAATCGCAAGACTTGCAAGCTGGCCAGATCCTTAAAGACGGAGCCATCCAAGCGGGACACACTGTTATGGGCCAAATTGAGGACGACCAAGCGGACTAAGCCGGGGAAGGAATCGCGGTGCACGGTCGACGACGCCAACGCGTTGTGCGACAGATCCAGGACTTGCAACTGCAGCAGCCCGTCGAATAAGCCGGGCGGGAGGACGCTGAGCGAGTTGTTCCGCAAATCCAATTCGCGGATTTCGGGCGTGTCGCGAAACACCTCGGGCGGCAAGACCGACAAACTGTTACTGGACATGTTCAACACCCGCAAGGATTCCAAATTGTAGAGCGCTTGATCGGCCACCGCTTGGAGCCCGTTGTGTTGCAAATGCAAACTTTGCAGCCGGCGCAGGCCGCTCAGGACGTGCGGCGTGAGGCTACTCAAGTCGTTCCACCCCAAGTCCAACACGGTCAACTCGGGTAAACACTCTTGGGCCGCGCTGAGGCCCAGCACTTCCAGGGTTTGTAAGCGGTTCGTGGACAGGTTCAAGTGCGTTAAGCTCGGCAGCGGACAGAAAAGACGGTCGGGAGTCGTCAATAAGCTGTTATCAGACAGGTCCAGGGTTCGCAACTCTTTGAGCCCCACGAACGATGCCGGGCTCATGGACAAGGCCATAGCCGGCCAGTTCGTGTTTTGGGTACGAATGGCCAGCTGCCGAAGCTCGGGGAAGCCGGCGAAGGCTCCGGCTGGCAGGTCGCGAATTTTGCAA
Source organism: Triops cancriformis (assembly GCA_020615345.1). Lineage (NCBI taxonomy): Eukaryota > Metazoa > Arthropoda > Branchiopoda > Notostraca > Triopsidae > Triops > Triops cancriformis. Next base: position 53,443 of record JAHZNP010000088.1, read on the forward strand.
GCTTCGATGTCCAAGTGCCGTAATCGCGGCACGAGTTGGTGTACACTGGACGACTGGAAGCCGCTTTCGAAGAAGAGGACATCGGAGCACTCGACCGTCAGACTCGTGGTACGCTCTAAACGAGAATTGCTCAGGCCAGCTGATCGAACGTCATCATCGGCTTGTTGCAAAGTCCGTGAACGACACGTCAATCGGCCTTCGCCGCCGTCGTACGCTTCCGCGAAACTGGCGCTCGGGGCCGTGGGCAAATAATGACTCCACTGACAAATGGAAGTCGGGGTAACCAATCCCACACTCAGTGCAAGGAGCACAATCCCACGAACGACAGCCGTTGCAGCACGCATTGTTACAAAACTCGTTTATCTCGGCGGAACACAACAAAAAACGACTTCTCACGAATTTGAAACTCGGGAGGTCTCAGCCCCTTGTTAACGCAAACAATTCCCAACACGTCCCAGTTCGCTACTTTTTTTTTCTTCGTTGCAAGTCTCTGGCTATTCTGGCATTGTTACCAATTTTGAACACCAAATTGCACCCACATTTGGGGGGAATTTACCCAACAATGCTTTCAAAATGAGGTGCACCATTATCTAATTAACTCCACGAAATAGTCCATTTTTTTTCTTAGCGTCGAACACGTTTCGAAACAGCCAAAATTCAAAGTCCAAATCCTTCAAGAGCGAGTGCAGGATCGAGAAACGTCAGCTCATCAGCTCCGGATGAGGTCTGCAACCGAACTGAAGCTCTCGCTGTGGTGGTGTGACTTCTAAAACCCCTGGGTGCTCGCTGCCTCTCCCTCGCCCGGCCTCATCGGGGTCGAAAATATTCGGCAGCGCCTCTGGCGACCTTAGCTCATTACTAAAACCACGTCTCGTTTGCTCCCAGTCTCCATATGACGTCCGGGCCATAAGGAGAACCCCAAACTGGGGGGATTATTTGAATAAGGGAGTTAGATCACAATCACTATTTTTTTTTTCTTCTTCTTCTGCTTCCCAACATTTTTTTCCTCTTGGTTTAACGAACGATTCGAGCTATAAGCGCGCCAGGGGGAGTTTATCAATTTTGGTTTGGCTTGCTTCGGGGTTTGTCTTTTTTATTGTATTGGTAATATAATTAATTTTTATTTTGTATTTGACGGACACAGGGTTGGATTAGATGACAATAAGGAGCGAAAGATAGCTACAGCGGCTGTGTCAATCTCATGTTTGCGTGTGCTTGAGCTATAAAAGCTCTCGATTGGCCCGGGTTTGAGAACCAGGGAAATGAGAACTGCTCTTATGACCATAATCCGTCCAAGCATGATGAGACTTGGGAGTACTCGAGTTGTATCGCCGAGCTTAGCATTATAGCTCCCCAGTTTATGCCAAACCATCTTTTTTTTTCTTTGGCGAACTTGAATGTAATGAACCCTTGCTTGAAGTCTTCAGATTCGTCCGATTTGCGCCCCCTTTTACTCCCATGGTCATTTTGTTAGTTCGTAAGATTTTATCCCAGGCTTATAGTCCCAGGCAAAAACAAATACATAAATAAAAGTACATGAAAATCAAAATAAGTAGCAACTGAAACAGAATAAATGAATCCGGAAAAAGAAATGAAACATTAAGTAGAGTTGAAGAAACGTGTGGGAAATTACGAACCGTTGTTTCTGAATCAATTCTGTATCATAGGTAGTTTTTTTTTGCAATAAACCCCCTTTTTGCGAAGATTTTCAAGAAGTAACCATCGTAAAAGACGGGTTTACCTTTTCTTTCCCACTCCGCTATTCAAAAGATTCAAGTTTGACCCGGACTCACATCATATTCTGCTGATTTCATTCCTCATTTATCACTATTTTTCAGTCCCTTTTTCCTATTATTCATGTTTGTTATTCGAGTTTCACTGAGATAACCGGCTTTTGATGCAAGGTGATTTTTTCTAACGACGAAATAAATAAAAAAAAATTGGCAAGAAAGCGCAACGTCACCACCTACATTGACTGATAGCATCATTTGGTTTCTAGAACATTACCAGCGAAAATGTTCCCACTAGATATCCACATGTAACAGATTTTGGTGACAAGAAGCCATGCAACTTAAGTTTTGCCACACGTTTTCGCTCTGATAAAATTTCAATCGGTAGATGTTTTTCTCCTGAAATTCGTATTCTAAAAATTGAGCTGTTAATGTAATTGTTAAATAAAACTTAACCACGATATGAGCAGCTTTTCTGTTTTCCTAACAGCCATCGGCTAGTAAACAATCTTTAAGACTGACAACTTTGCATTTCAAGTTACCCACAGCTTAAACACTGAATATGCCCTCTTTTTTGCCCTTGTTCTTAAATGCTTTCTATACCTGGTCAAGTACTTGACGCACAATGAGACTCGTTCTTACACTGACAAAGAGAAGTTCGTATCAATTATACGCGTTCTGGAATCAAAAGACTGATCGTGGGATAATACTGTTCAATTCCAACATCAATTAAGCCCCTAATGAAAATTTGGCTAATTTACATGTGACTCGAATTTAAGTGTCAACTGCACAAATTTAATTATATATAAAGGCATTCGGTACACTAAATTAATTTCCAGTCTAAACGGCGAGCAGTAATACAATTTACACGTTATTCGGGTTTCAACCAACTAAAAAGGAAGTACGTTTAAGCCGATTGTCAATTCACGAGGACGTGAAGATGTGAAGATAATCTAGTATTTCAATCTTCTCTTTCGTGTAAATTTTCCGTACTTTGGATTTCGCAATTCTGTGATGCTGCTGTTACACACACAGGCCAAAAAATGTATACACAATAGAAAAAAATGATAAAAGTCTCGGCCTACTTCTTGAACGAAATTTCGCCGCACGGCTTTGTTTTAGGGCAGGTTTTGCGGTGTCGGAGCAAAAAAAGTGTCATTAACGGATGGACTTTGTAATTAAAGGCACATGGATGGATGGCAGCCAGGCACCAAATTAATCAAGACAAACCTTGTATGTGTGTAGCTGGTGCTCTTCCACCTTTTGCCTCCTACAGTTCCAGCTCGGGGAGTTGAGCAAGAAAACCCGAGAGAGGAAAAAATTGAAAAACGTGGAATGGAATCTAAAGGAAAGCTCGTGGAGAAGGGAAGGACAAGAAGAAGAACACTAGAAGGAGGAAAAATGAGAACGTGTCTCATCTGCCTAGATGCATAAAAAGCACATCATTTTCTCCTGTCAACCTTCTAACTCTCCCCATTTGCGCTCCTTTTATGCGTCTTGCATTCGTCTTATTGACTTGCTTGGCAAGAAGGACCTATAAAAATCAAAACCTCACCTCTCTTCGCAATGTGTGTAAGGAAAGCTTGCTGCAATGGCCTCTTCCATTTGAATGGTACCGTTCTCAGAAGAACTTGAGCGCAAATTCATCCTGCGCGACAGGCAATTTACGTGAAAACTCTCTAAAATCGCCTACTTGGCATTTTTCTCATTTCCCCCTTGCTCCGAAAACTCACCCTAGAAAAACCTTTAGCAATATGCAAAGTATATTGACATCCTCTACGCAAGGTTTTAAATTAAAGACGAAAAAATGACCCAAGATTTTTTGCCCCCATGTTAGCTCCCTTTACGACCGTTTAAAAAAACGTTTTGTGGGAATTTTCGGTGGTACAAAACGCTCAGCGTTCAACTAAAACTGCACAATTAAACACTGTCAACGGTGGGAAGGTATTGGGGATAGTCAATTAAGCGCCCAAAGGTGAGCTAATATGGAAGATAAGAGCATCGATTTTAGGAATAACCACACGAAACGTTGAGCTCATTAGCTCCGACGAGCTGTCAAAGTTAAGTGACTTGTCGTCTGTCAACATATTAAGGACGAACCCACTTTGACCCAAAAAGGAAACGGAGGGCTGCTCCATGTTTGGGCATTGGAACTTCCACAGCACACAAAAATGTTGAGTATGCTAATGCGTTATCGCCTTTCGATCGGTTTTAAAAACTACTCAAAAACATCGCGTGCAACACTTCTTCTGAAAATACCGTCGAGTTAGAGGAACTTTCAGAATATATTTATGCAAGCTCTCCAGAAAAACAAAACAAACACAAAGTGGGTAGTATTTCATTTTCACCTCCCATGCTTCTCATTTAAAACTATTTCCTCTTAAAAGCGGTGCAAGTGCAGTATTTGAACCCTTTCGGGGAGCTTCTATGGAAACAACTCCATCTCGTGTAACTATTAGCAACATTTGGAACATTTTGCTACTTTACAACAGGCTTGATTATTATTGGCGCAGTGCAGTGCAGTTTGTTGAGGTAATCTTCTATTCGCAAAGCAATTTCGACTTCACGTCATTTTTTTCACAAGTTAGAGCTCCAATTTCCTGAACAGTCAAACCATGTTCGCGGAAGCTTTTTTTTTTCGTTTGAAAAGAGAACAAACCGCTAAAAAAGGGTTTCTATCGTCACGACATAATGTGCTAGTGACCTGTACTGTACTCACACAGCTTATCTTCTGAATAGCCGTTATACTCGTAAATTATTTCAAGATCCCATAGTACAGTACGTGATGATACGCCATGAAGAGATTGCTGCATAGCATACGGTGGGCATGAAAGTCGTTTCGAAAGGACTGTTCTCCACACACACATACAGACTGTTTTATTTAGCATGAAAAGTAATCGTAAAACACCGACCACAACGGGAAACATAAACCACCACAAGCTTTCAGTATTACTGCAAATTAAAATAAAAAGTAAAAAAAAGAGTTCAGACCCTTTCGAAAAGCAACAAACTTGCTAACTCATTACTAGTTCCTTTTCACATCCCCCTCCTCCCCCAAAAACAAATTACAAGGAAATTCACCGCTTTGGGGCAAACCAAAAGCTTAAGAGGGATCCAGTTTACCTTCTAAGTACTGTGGCAAGTACTGTAATGATATGGGGCAAGCGTTTCCCTTCGTTACTTGGTAACGTTTCCTAAGCTAATTTTGGCCCCGTTAGTGTATTAAACTGACCACCGTAGTTAACCCACGTTTACACAGACATTCTCCCTAGGGTTAGCGTAACAGTACCTTCGTTTGACGTTAACACACGTTTTCCTTTCCATTGTGGGCCGAGTTTGACCCGAGTTAATTAACCTGTGTTTACACTAGTTGTACTAACACATGTTGACGAGCTAAATGACACGCTCTAACGCTAAACTGCATTTTCGAACTCTCTAATTCCCGGTCTAGAAGGCCAAGATTACTTGGTTAACGCTTGTCTGCGTTTACACTGACAATCTTAGCCTGGGTTAACGGTAACCACGTTTCTGTTGGCACTATGAGCCAGGTTAGTAAGCCAAACGACAAGAAGTTCATCCTCAGACATCTCAAGTTAACGATATTTCTATATTTTCGTTGCTAATGCACGTTAACCTATTTAAGTAAGCTGGGTTAGCGTATAAAAACGACATGGAGTAATGCTGACCCTGTTTCCATTGCCACTACAATCCGGGTAATCCTATCACATATGATGTAGCTTTATTAATTTGGTTGCCACGCTAGAATGACCAAAGGTTAAAGCTTTTGGACATTTCTTCCGAAATTACTAACCAGAGTGGCGCGAAAGTAACTTTTATGGCACAAGCACACTTATCGTCACCACAGCCGAGGCTGGCGTGCTAAACTTACCCCCGTTAAGTAATCCACGATTCCACTTACATCTTAAATCTGGTTAGCGTAGTCAAATGGCAAAAAGCGTTGTTAAGGTTCAACAAACGGTGTTTAAGGACAATCTTAACATGCCCACCGTATGGTGTAATTACGATATCAAAACCCATGCTTCCACTATACTCAAACCTGGATTTCTAGTCGGGTTAAAACCCTGGTTACTTAACCATAATTCGTAACAGAAGTCAGGTTATCGGACCAGATTGAGATCCCTTGATTTGCGTCAAACGGGGAGCACTAGATATTACCACGCAACACACAAAAACTTTTCCTCGAAATTTAATCGACTCTCGTTGACGCTTGTCCGCTGAATGGAATGTCCACTTGTCCAGAAACATAACTAGTATCCCTGAAATAAACCACTGTACTTCACGGATATCACAATTAAAAGAAAGAGCTCTGGCTTCCTCTGACGAAGATGTTACACGCGATCATTGATGTGCAACACACAATAGCATTTAACGGACACTGATCCCGTAGCTGTCCATTAAACCGACCAAAGAGTGTATGTGTTACTTTTAAGTTTTGTTAGACGAATTTTAGAATATTTCGCCACATAAACTAATAACAATACTGCAGAATCCTTGCATAGAACAACCGCTTATGTGACTTTTCTCAAGCCACTTTGATTGCTAAGTTTCATTGTTAAAGTGCCGCGTGAACGAGAATACATATCAACCTTGCTTTTGGTTATCCCGTTTACTCATCCGCATTCAACCGTACACAATTAGACGATCTTCAAGCCTTCATCAACGAATATTCTCGAGTCCAATTTTAATCCAATTACCCATCTTACGTGCCAACCGAAACACACGTTAAGTTAAATCCGATTTGATTTACCTAACCTGCTTGTTCGGTTACCAGTAAAGCCATAAACCCTTGGCTTTCCAACTTGACCAACTAACAGAAGCCCACCTCTCGCCTTCCTCCCTGAACTTGCCGAACGCACAACTGCACATTGAAGTTTGCCCCCCTAATACCACCTACACGGTGATTCCACACGCGTACTACAGCACACACATACCAGCGACGATGACGCTCCATACGACGTAAATGCGATTGTCTTGGACGATTCCCGACTACCGAAGAAGACCCCGGGAGTTCGACAAATTTCCTGTCCAAAGACACATAACCAAATCGGATTCCAGTCAAGTTACCCTCCACCCCATTGTCGTCGTCATCCCAGCACACGTTTCACCAGCTTTTATAGTCGCCGATAACAGTCCAACGTCCCAAGTTTAGGGCAATCCCCATGCAAGAAGGACTTTCATCATGGTCAAGTCACGTGGAAAAACAAAAGCGGCCATAGGAGGGGAGATAGCAACCATCCGAATTTAGACATATTTCGTTATTTTTTTTCTCTCTCCGCCACCCTCCCTCCTCCACCCCCTCCCTTTCTGCAGTAAGGTGGCAGTGCTTCACTGTCGTCTGATTGTCTCTTACCCCCTGCCTCCCTCCCAATTTTGAAGCATCTCGGCACTCGGGGCACCCTGTTGGTGCGGCCCTTCATCCTTTAATGTTGGCTGCCATGTCGGTCTCTCCTGTTTCGCAGTAATGACAAATTGCATCACTCTTCGCTTTGATGAAACGAGATGGCTCAAGTTCAACCATGTGGACAAAAACCTTCCTTCCTTTTACCCCCCGCTATGGCGTTCCTTGTAAATGATCAACAATTTGACGGGGCCGTCTTTTCACTCCTAGCCCTTTTACGACACAGCAACCTGACTTCTAAAATTCGCTTTCTCATCCCAACAAATAACAAAGCACTGCTTGGCAAAAGATAGAAGGTGAAAAAAAAAAATAATAAAAAAGAAGACAACATCGAATAATCTTCGCCCGGAAAGACGACGATGCCTTGGAGCACGTGAAAATGTTCACATGAACCCCTGTAAGTACAAATTGGTTTGTCACCGTAAACCAATCCCCAGTGAACTCTGGAACGATGACATACAAGACAATGTTTCCTTACTGCAAATAAGACAAGCATCAGCAAAAGATTGGAAAAAGTTTCTCATACTGTTACCGTACATGACCAGCGCAACACAGAACGTTGTCTGCCAACGCGAGGAAATGAGATGAGAAAGCACGAAGATCGGGAGTCAGTTGTTCTGATAACTGAGAACGTGGAAGCGCTCGAGATGGGCACCAAAAGGGTGGGAATTTTTCTCCTTTTTAACTTAAAGAGGAATAGGTTACTGTTTCCAGAAACAAGATTTGTCCATTACGGTAGATTCCGTCACCGGAGTAAGACACACGGAGACGAGGAACGAAAAACGTGAGAGCCGAAAACCGTATTCGCGAGAGGACAACAGCCTTATGGTTTCACACGAGTTGGAATTACTTTAATTTACCGTAACACGTCCTAACACGTCACGAAATTCTGTCTACGTCCGTAATTTCGAGAACGGATTCTTCGCCCAAATCGCGACGGTTTAATTAGATTCTTGGCAGTACACGAACAAGAGCTTGAAAGCATTTACGCAATGGCGGCGTCTCAAGATTCGGTTGAGACGGTGCAAACCCCAAACTCTTTCGGACGAATAAACTGGTATTAATTCAATTATAAAACATAATCTATAATCATTCAGTAATAAGAAAATAGTTTATAGTAGTATTTTACAATCATTAAAAATAATGTATATTAGTTCCATAATAACAAAATTATTTAGATTAATGTTTTACAATCGTTCAAGAAAATTTCTATTTTTATCAATAAATAAAAATAGTGGCTAATAATTAAGTGCTCTTAGTTAAATAGTGCAACTCATTGGTCCAGGGCAAATGCACCCCATGATCCCTCGTTAAGGAGGTCATCAGCGTGTGTAATGTTTTGGGGATTGTGACAGGTACGGGACGTATCTTGGGATTTTGAGGATGTGACAAAAAAGTCGCGGGCTTTGGGGGAGGAAAGGGGTGAACTTGTGTGGCATTTCTCTGCTTGTATCGCATGTGGTGTGGTATGCATGCAAACCTGGAATGTATATGCATTGCAGTTAGGGAGAGATGTCGTGACTTTGACTTGGAGCACTACGCTTGGCGGGGCATTTCGTTCTTTTTCAAAGTTTCACAAGTTCGTATCTAACGTTGCATCACCGCTGTAATAACCTTATGACATTTCCAATTATGACTGTATCATAAACGGGATCCGTCTCTTTTCCTCTTCCTTTTTTTATTAACCCTCTCCCTCCCTTGCGTTTTCAATCCCATTTCCCCAACAGTAACTCTGCCAATACGGAACATGGAATCCAGGGACCTTTTAGTGTCAATTAAACTCTGTCTTCAATAGTTTACAATGGCTACTTTTATGGCAGAATAGGAGTCCAGTGATCTGATTTGGGGACTTCGAAATATACGACCGGACATAGTAATTGGCAATGACGGTCATTTTCCGGGATCAATCATCGTGAAAAAACCTTTAGTAGGAAAAAAAAGCTTGGATTCTAACGGATGTGGAACTTAGCAAATTTTTCTTGTATTTTTATCCCGCTCAGATTTACGATCCCGAGATCTTTAATATGTCCAGATCTTTCATATAAATTTTCCAACATGGCCAGGCCCGTATCCACGATTTTGGTTCGGGGGGGGGGGGGTTACAGCCCTGTACCACACCAAAATTCTGGTTGGGGGGGGGGATAGTAGTTGGTTAAAGTTAATAAAAATATTTGTAACGCAAACAAAAGAGGAAGACAGTAATACTATATTTCTAACATAACATATACAATCTAATTACTGTGACTTCAATATATGTAAAAAACATAATGTATACAGTATTAATATCACATCGACGTTTAGCCTGCCCCTCTAACAAGTCTGTCCACCGAACGAAGCGAAAGTTCGTTCGGTTC
>JAHZNP010000088.1:63045-163008 GCA_020615345.1 Triops cancriformis
TACTTGGAGGAGTCGACATTAGTGGCACTAAATTTAAATAAGATTAACGACTTGAAACTATGAATAGCTAATAAAGTTTGAATTTTATATTTTTAATAAAATATAATTAGAATATATTGGGTTGGTCAGTAAGCGCGAACCGACTTTTACCCCAAATTTGAAATTTAATTTCTCTGTGCGTACCGAAGTTTAGTCAACGATGTATGCATCATTTTTTTGGTGACTCTAGCCCAACGATTAGGTGGATCACATATTCCATTCTCGAAGAACGTCTTCTATTTTTGTGCAAAAAACTGATCGAGGGTTTTTTTATGGCCTCCAGATTTGCGATTTTTTTCCATGAAGAAATTTTGTTGAGAGCGGAAAAGATTGCAGTCTTATGAAGTAATGTAAGGACTGTAATGAGGTTGCCATTAGAACATCCCAGAAAATGTATCCTAATTTTCATTCTGAAATAACTAGCACGCAATATATTGCTTAGGTAGTGCGGAAGCCACACGTCCAGCGGTCCGCAACGTTTTCACGTATCCAGCGAATTTTGGTGTTTCGCAACGCTTTCTTGTGATAAACCAACAACCCTCCTGTATCTACTGAATTGTCAAATGTGGGATTGTGCCCAGCAAAGTCGTTATTTTGTCCGTATCGTCCTCTTTAAGGCGACCCGGTCGGTCACCTAATTTGATGCAAAAATTTCTACTTCAAAACCGCGCCATTTCCAAACCACACGTTCCTTCAGGCCATCAGGACCATAGACTGCATACATTTTTTCAATCATTTCCCAAGCGTTGAGTCCTTTGTGGAAATTACAACGCAAAACACTGCAATAATTTCCAGCGGTATCGCTCATCTTTCAGCGTTGGATAAAAACTTTGTTTTTAAGGCAAGAATGACCAAAGTTGGCAAACATGTCACTAAGAGATCCTTTTGCTAGTTTATGAACAAATGAAATTGTAGGCGCGCACAGAGAAATAATAGGGCTGTCTGAATGCGAAAGTGGTCGAAGAGCGGTTCGGACTTACTGACCAACCCAATACATACTAACTGGTAATTCTAACTAATAAACTTAGGAAACTAAAACTAATTTAATTTTTGTGCCTAAAAACAAGTCATGAAGCTCTTCAAAATTGAAAGGACTATTTACATAGTAAATTTTTTTAATAATTTGTGCTATTTATTGTTCTACTTTTCCCATAGATAAATTATTTTGAAAATAAGTAAGAGTTAGTTAACAATATCAATATCGGAAACACAAATGAAGTAATTTTCGGAAATTAATGTCAACTACAAAGGTTTTTTATCATTAAAAGAAGTTTTAAAGTATAAAACAGACGGTAATCTATTTTTTATTTTTTTCGTAAGGAAATAATGAAGAATACGCGTAGAAGCGAGTTATTAAATCAATGTGTGAAACTAAAATAGATTAATTTCCGATATTAATTAAGCTACAAAGCTATCTACAATACATAACTGGAGAGACTAACTCACAAAACGAAATCGAGCCGGCGATTTTTCTTTGCCGCGAAAACATCTAGAACTTCTTCAGGATTAACCTCAGTTTCCCTATGAATTGAAAGGAGAGCTAGGCCTGTGAATCTTTCTTCACCCATTGTGCTCCTTAACCAAGTTTTTAGCCTTTCTAAACTCGAGAAGCTCATTTCAGCTGTCGCAAGAGTTTAACAACACTCAGTAAAAGTTTAACATTTGGGGAAATTCTGAATTGCATTAAACGCGGACAGCGCAAAAGAAGGCTTATCTTCTTGTAAAGACTTCTCCCACTTCACTTTCCAGAGCATAAGCTCTTGCTTTAAACAATCTGTCTCAGGAAGGAGATCTCCGTAAGTTTCAATCAAAGAGTTAGTGTCTAATTGTTCTATATCTTTCGTGTCGACTCTAGAAAGAATTAAATAGAAGGAATTAAAAATAAAAAAAAATATTCGAGAAAACGTTTCGGGGGGGGGGGGGGTTATAATCCCCTAACCCCCCCTGGATACGGGGGTGAACATGGCACTGGTTTAGAAAGAAGGGCATTCTTATGAAAGTTTCTGCATCAATGGCAATAATTCTCATCTTCGATCTGTAACGCTTTTACCCTCCATAAACTAGGATGTTAATTTTTACAAGAATATCCTCTGCAGGATTAGAAATGTCAATGTTAACTGTAACCTAGTAAAGAACCAGGTTCCAATCGATTCGAACGTTAGAAATTTCAAGGTTACAATGATTCTTGGGTCAAACAATGATACACATGAATTGTACTTCAGAACATTCGCAACTCTTTATTCTTAAAATTTAAAACTCAGAATACTCGTTTGGAGAGTTGTTGTTTGTTAACGACAAACTGAACTTTGCTCACTTTACGTAAAAAGGATTGCCTAATAAGCGTTATTTGGATAATACAGGAAAAAGCTTAAGAAAAATTGATTTGGGGTGAAATTGACAAAGCAAATTCCGACAATCTGGTCTGCGTTAAATTTACAAATATTTGCTGAAACCAGAACGGAAAATGACCGCCAGCAAAAGAGACAACCTTTGAATCTGCAATTCCTACCCATGTCTCATTTCTTATTACTATACTATCACGTTCTACGAAAAAAAAACACGAAAACGACGTCTGCCAAAGCCTTGCCAATACCGGCCCCATACGATCTGCTTATACACATACAGCTAGGCAGGCAAAAAACCTTACTGCAAATGAAATCTTGCTCGAAATCGACTTCTGGTCTGGTTTCCCCCTTTTTTCATATTTTTCCTGTCAGGACTGTCCCATCTTTTTCGGCGGCCGTTTTTCCTCTTCAGCCCAAAGAAAAGTAATGACTCGCCGGTTGGGAGAACCGTAGGAAAAGGAAAGTTTCTCAAGAAAGCTTGCGATTTTTTTTCTCTTTCCAAAAAGTGAATAGGAGAGTAAGAAAAAAAGAAAGGCCGACTCTTGTCTCTTTTTCCTTCGTTTCTTGTCCTCAGCTTCTGCTTGTCTAAATGGAATAGGCTGTCATAAAGCTTTTATGTGTGACGAGCTGCTCCCCAACTGCAGCCCAAATACTCTCGAAACAAGTCGTATCAGAAATTGCGTGTGTGTGCCGAGTCCCAGGCTCAAACTCCCCAACTTGGAAATGAAGCCATGTGTTCAAGTCATCACCCAACACAAAGTCTTTGGCTCTGCCGTCGAAAGCTTATATGTCCAGTCGACATTTTCCTATCCGAAAAAAGTTAAGCTTTTCCTCATTTGCTGACCTTCTGTCCCCCGCCTCTGTGTAACCCGTTTCCTCTGGAAATGAGACGCGGACACAAATGTTTCCCCGTAGGGCAAAAAGGAGCCCAAAGACCCATGACTTCCCTTCCTCTTCAGTTTGAACGCGGTTTAGCGCAGAAAGGTATTGAAGGGTTAGATAGCCCCATATTTTTTTTACCCCGGGTTAGAGGTCAAACACAACTCAGGTTAAGGTTAGCAGTTTAGGATGATAGACGAGTAACAGAATTTCTTCATGAGGAGATCGCTTACTACAAAAATCGGAATAGCTAACAAGAATTTCTGCAGTGCTTTGAGTTAACCCAGCGCTAACCCACGTTCCCATTGACCGGAGTTAGTGAGCTAACCATACTGAAAGTCATGGTTTATTTGGTTAGAAAAAGCTAGTCTAGCTCTACCCAGGGTTTTTACTCCAGCTTGAGACGGATTTAAGTGTTGTAAGTGACTGATCTTCCTTCCCACGAATGATTGTTTTCGCTCCTTCAAACCGACAGTTGTCACATTCACACTGGTTTACGCTTATCCTTGTTCTCACTGTCTGTCAAGATTAGAGAGTTGGCTATTTCTGCGAATAGCCTTGCCCGTACCGTTTCAATAAGGATTTGCGTATTAAACTAAGCTAGTATCTATTTACCTTGGTTAACTAGTTTTGATTATCTTGGGTTAAAGTGCAAAGTTCACTTGGGTTGCGTTTCAATTGCGAACTCGACTCGGGAGGTGAGATTTTCGGATTCGGGCTGAATAAACCCGCGTCCCAATAGGCACATGTACTGTTCAATCGGATTAGGGTTGGAATCGATATAACTTGCAATCAGAGACAATGAATCGCTGTATTGCACTTAATGATACAACACTACATCAAAATTTAACCAAAAACGAAATATAATACTACTGAAAATACCTTTTATAGTGACAATGCACAATTAGTAAGTCCAACAAATAAAACGTATTTTCGGTGTTAAATGTTTTCACGATGTAACGCTGTTTACAACGACACGACTCCACCTAGCACCCAGACGCGTAACGTCCCTCAACTCGGTTCTGCTGGTCTCAACCTTGGAAAAAGTAGGGTCTTACAAGCAGGATGCTTTGAACCCGAGTTTGGCCAGTTGAAAAAAGACGGGTTGAAAAGCCAATTTAACCCGGGTTGAGCCGCCAATTGAAACGCAGCCTAACACGGATTGACTTACACAGAGTGTTTGCACTAGTCCAATAAGTGTTGTTGCTGTGTCAGCTATCGTGTCAGTTACATCTTTTCGGTTCTGTAGTTAACCTCGCAGTTGCGAGTTACGGCATGTTTTGCGTTGAGACGGAATCACGTGTATTGTAGACAAGCACTCTTTTTAACGACAACCCTGTTTCACTCTTTAGTTTTCTCCTATTAACAGGACAGTAAATATTATATATGATTACTTACGTTTCCACCAGGGCAAACTATGTGTTGAATTCCTTTTTCGAAACTGGGTTTCGGTGTTTGTATTTAGGTTTTTCTTGCGTGATGGTAAGTATAATCCTATTATACGATTTCAAGTCTCAGTCGATAATTGTGGTCCATACCAATCTAATACGATTATTTATTTATTTACAGATGAAAACGGGTGTTGGCTGAATTCATGTTAAGCTAACTCAACACTTGTGTTAGGTTAGCAATGGAATCATAGCCTTAGTCTGGATCAGTACCTGGATTAGTACGCATAATAAGCTAGTAATACAAACCCAGATCTTTACTGGCAAGTTAACTCAGGTTAGACTGACCAAATGACCACAGGTATAGCTAAGCCATGTTCCCATAGTCACGTAAAATTCTATTAAAATTTTACGTCCACCCAGGTTAACTTTATAGAGGTTTCCAACGGCATTTTAATCCAGAATAAGAGGCCCAGTTAATCCCGTTAATCAGGCACAGTAACCTTTCGTCAAACTAACGTGGGTTAAAGTCGGGTCAAATGTGAGGTTACACACAGTGGTGCATGCGCGTAACAAACTTTCTCTAAACATGAGGCACCAAACTGATATTAGGGCGCCAGATTGGACCTACAGCACTAAAAAGGGACAATTTTCAGTTTTAATGAGGTACTGTGGACTGCAGGTATCAAATTCGTAAAGTGCGTATCATTACGAAACAAGCTACGCCACTGTACATACAGCAATTGGTACCGGGAAGAGGGTTGCCAGATAAAGGTAAATGATCCACGTGCTTTGCGGCTAGATGGCGCAGCAAACAAGATTACAATCCAAAAACTAAGCATTGCCTAGTTAGAGCCAGTTCTCGATTAACGGTCCAATAGTAGTCGTCCGCTGAAATGGAATGTTTCATAACATTGAGAAACAAAAAGTCCGAAGCAATAACAATCTGGTGACATATCGATTTAACGGACATGTAAAAGGACATCAAGTCTAAGGGATTGCTTCGTCTTGCGTTTGACAACGGAAGCGAGGTCACTGCGACGTCAGCAAAAATTTCTTCCGACAGAGGGACAAGCAAGAGAAAGAAAGATTCAAACGCTAACCCAAGCAAAGGACCCTAAAGCTTGATGAAGCCTGTAGCCTTTTCTTCTCTTCTGTGTGTGCGAGTACTAGTAACACTAGTAACGTATTCCCGAATCATTGGTTCGCTACACTGTAAACGCCTTCTGGGGGTCTCTCTGGGCAGCTTCCGGATCGGATGGGGTAATCTAAAGTTTTCCTAAGGAAAGGGATGCCGAGATGCTATATACCACCCTGGTACTGGCCACATCCCGAAATGATCTCGTTAACTTGATACCATAGATAGGGTTTTCTCTCAAAAAGAGCAACAGATTTGGCGCCAATGGGGATAGTTTTCTTTCCAAGGAGCTAAAACACCCCTCAGTTCTAGGTTTTCTCCCCCGAAAAGCCCCAAGCTGCCACCGCCATCCAATCAACTGACAAAGATCGCGTCCCAAATCCCCTTCTGCACAACATCTTCTTTTCTCTTTCTTCATTTTTTTTTCTCTCTCGTCCCCGTTCCTGTCTTTGAGTCGTTTTAGCTTTTCAGGCGGATCTTTGAAACTTTTGGACTTCGATTCGTTTTTCGGCCAATACTCCCCCCCTCCCTTCAACAAGCTTAGCTTCGTCATGGAGCTCATTTTCCCCACTAGTACTGGGATAACTACGCTCCTCAAACTTTATGGATGACAAGGAGTTACCCCCACTACCCCTCTATCCTTTGCCGGTACATTTTTTGAGACCTTTGTGATAGCCTTTTTCTTCTTAACACACCCCGCCCCTCCTGTTTTCCCCCTCCCTCCTTCAACAAAGAGGATGAGATTCATGCAATTCTGTAGGCTTAGCGGTTTGTATGTGGAGGGTGAAGCCAGCCGAATGATTCTTGATAAGAGTTTCTTCCCCCTTTTATTCTTGCTTGGGGAAATTATAATACACCCTAGGATTTTTCGTCCAGCTTACTTTTTTCGTACCCTCCCTCGCTGCCACAACAATGTATACAGTTGGCGTCTCCACTTGCGATAAAAATCCATCCTACGGACGTTAGAGTAACTCGAGCCATCGTAAACCGGGGTCTCAGGCTTAGATAATGGGTTAACGGTTTTCGGTGGATTTAACGACGTACTCCCTCTATCGCGCCAATGTTGATCTTTTCTGTTGAACACTAGGTATTGGTCAGTAATTCGTCATCTACCGAAGCTCCCAAACCAGGATATGGTTTCGAGAAGGACAAGACGCACCGCAGTACAGTCAAAGCCCTCTTATCCAGATTCGGTTTAACCAGAAATTATTTCGGCAAGACTTACTGGCCGCCAGCTTTCTGTGCCCATTGGAAGGAAAAATTTGGTACGCATACTGAATGACCACGTTCAATCCGTCTAGAAAATTACGGATTTGTTATTAATAAACGTTAGTAAACAATCTCCTGCAATGTTTCTTCTTATTTTTTATTTACTACGTATAATTTGTTATTTTTTTATTATGTTTTACGTATAATGTTTGTTCTTTTTTCTAGTCTTTCGTTTATCCAGCCTAGGATTCAGTGTCGCAGAGGCTCGATAAGCGGGCTTTTAGTGTCCCACACCCATCGTAATCCTATGTGTTACATAGAAATCCCACACGTTTCGTGATTTTCATTTACCAATTACGATATTTGATTGCAAATTGTTGCGTGCGGACACTATCCATTTTTTTATTTCTGCAGTAAGTTGAACCTTGCTTTTGCTGAAACAGAAATATACAGTCTACTCGAAACCATCATGAATCGTGGAAGTTGTACATGAACACTCCACTGTAGAGCGGTTTCGGTAAGAAATTCCGTCGAAACTGTGTTGTGAATAGTGTTAGTTTGGCAAAGAAACAAGAGAAAAAAAGCTGGACAGAACGCGACTTATCTAACAGCAAATAAGAAAAGAGAAAACGAGAAAAAAGCCAAGTGAGGAAAACTAGGAATTAAGTAAGCGTTGCTGGCAATGCGATAAGAGATTTAGCGAAAGAATGAGCAACTTGAATTAGAAACGTAAGAAAAAAAATCCGGGATGTTTTCTCCCCGCATTTCCTCTTGAGATGAAAAGCTTGTTACAATCGGGGAATTAATGGTTTGGATTTGAGGCGGAGTAAAGGAAAGAGAACAAAATGCGGGAAGAGGAGACAAGTTTATTTCTTTTCAAGGCAAGCCCCACTAGCATCCAGAAATCCCTTCCGTGTTAGTCTCCTTAACTTTCTGTAACCGCCTTTCCCGACAACTTTTCCACTAGACTTCCCATTCAAAGACTTGCCCACACGGGAATTCTCACCTGACGAGCTCTATTTGTCTCCTAATATATACTGGAATATGTTGCGAGTTTCTTTTTTCCTCGTTTCCGAGCTTGCCGTCAAATATTCAGGATGAGCGTGGATGTTACGGCCTGACTTGGGTACTGATTTAGAGCCTCAGAAGTTACTACGGTGTTATCGTGGCTGTTTCGGTCGAAAATTCTTTGTTTTGGTATTCAAGGAGAACACGAAATCAGTCTACGAATGAAATATTAATACAGAATAGTGAAGGAACAGGCTTTTATGATCGTACCTTCAAACAAACAATATTGTGCCTCTGTTTTATGTTCAGATTACCTATTTACAGTCAAAAAGTTTATACACAGATTTTGTGACGGCAAAATTACAGAAGTTCTTGAAAAAACGCTTTGTTTGCGTATACTAATTTGTGCAGGGAAAAATAATAATAACGCTTAAACTAAAAAAACAGCAATAATTACAAAAGGAAGAAAAAAATAAAATTGTGTTAATTTGTTAGGTTTGGAGAGAAAAGGAAGAAATGATGTTTGAATTATTTCCACTTTCTATTTCCACCAGAATTGGACACGTTAGAAGCAATGAAAGCGAAAATTAAGAGTTTCTTAAGTTCATTAATTAAAACGCGTGTCTTTTCACAAAAGATGAACATCTAAAGGTACCTTAGGATTCTCTAGTTAAGACTGTATGAGATGTTTTTTCATTGTAAAAGGAGACTCATATGTTCTTTAGAGTGTTTTAAAGTTTTAATACCTCTTCAGACATAGAGATTCATTAATTTCGTTTGAGTCACTCAAAAATGTGATGACATCCTGGGGAGATGGAAAGTGCTGACGAGCAATTTTCTCCTCTACTATAAATTGCTTCACGCCGAACTGAACATTGAATTTTTATTTTATGACCCCATAAAGCAAAGTGTAATCATATTCCATAATCAGCTTCGACGATTCCTGACACGTCGCTACTTACAATATTCTCTTACAATGTAAACTGAAAGTACCTTTTTAACGCACAAAGTTCGCCTCTTCTACGTGGACGTTACGGGAATTCAATTTACTCGCAGAGATTTCTTTCCAGTAGCTTGCCGTGGTTTATCTCTTTAAGGCTGTACGCATACAGGCTCACAATTCTCTTCTCACATACAAATCTGTTTCATACCCAGCTTTGTATAATCAACTACCTGCGCGTATTATACTTGCCAAGTCACACGCCAAACATTATTAATAAGTTTAAAATGTTTTATATGAATATTGCTTTCGGCAGCTAGTCTTAATAACATACAATACACCTTCAACCAAAAAAATAAAATAAAAATAAAATGCGAAATACCACGCCAGTAAGCTGGGAAAAAATCCTCAACTAGCCGATATTATTGTGGGAACAAGTTACAGCTACCGGTTTAAAGAAATCTAGTTAAACCTGGGTCGAGCCAACTGGCATTCCTATTAATACATAACAATTTTCTTGCGTTAAGTTTGGAATAGATTTCACTTTATCTACATAAACCTACATCGTGCATTCCTGTTTATATTGCATCTGAAACAGACAATAGTCTACTAATGTGTTTACTGCGGCACTAGGTGTGAACTTACATTGGGTATTCAACAAAAAGATAATTGTAAAAAAATACCTACCATTCTGCTAGTCTCTCGCTTTAACGGGCTTGTAACGAGCGCTTCTGATGTTAACATGACTCTAGCTAACAAAAAAACTAGTAGAGGACGGCGGAAACGCAATTGAACACTGACCTGGATCATTTGGCACACCTAGGATGCGTTTTCACTGCCATCTGAACGCATATTCATGAACGAAAATAATGTGGACCAACTAACATGTGCGTTTCCAATAGGCCAACACGTGCTGCTAGCTTAACCCTCGCGGATGCGAGTTACGTCAAATTTCACGTTAAGAGGGAATTGCAAGTATTGTAAATAAAACCTGATGTTAAACGGAACCTCTTTGTTTCCTCTTATTAACGGTACAAGTATTATTTTAGAGCACAGCCTCAGGCTACTTCCAATGCAAACGAAATTAACATAAACTAAGTAACGAGTGTTTCCACTTGACCAATGGGTGTTAAAAACTGTGCTAGCAATCGTGCCAGTTAGAAAAACTCCAATCTGTGGTAATACTCCCAGATGCGTGTGAGACGTTTCGCGCCTAGATGGGGTTGTACGCAATTTAAATAAAATGAATGCGTAACTTTTAAAACCTTAAATTGTGCAAGACTTTTTAATCAGAAAATGTGTTGTGAATAAATGGTACAAGTGCAACAATATTCCTTTTATACGTAATTCTCAAGTGTTTTGTCCTTTCAAAGGACGCGATTTAATTACCGTATAGTTTTGTATTCTTCCTTGGCATACCTCTTGATTGGAAGAGAATAACGTGAGCTTTGTGTTCACCTTGTTTTCATAGGCGTGCTTTAATTACAATTGTGAGCTTTAGCGTGTTTATTCCATCTATCGTTCATCTTAATATCTTAAACTAATAGTAAAAGTTTTGAAAATGTCTCTCTTTTCTTGAAAGTAATTATTCTACCTTCAACTTTATATCCAGTTGAGTAATGATCCATTTGTGATAAGCCGTGCGAAATATAACTTCACAAAAGTGGGAACGAAAAGAAAATGTCTACTAAATATTCTTTGAGGAGAGTCGGATATGGACTAGATTGCCAGCAGTATACATGCGTAAATAGTTTAAAGCAGTACATAGCCTACATATCTCGCTGGAAAGTGTATTTGCTTTGAGGTCTCCTTGTGTGCTTTTAAATCGCATAATTATATGGAAACGTGTTACAGTTTCAATGACACAATTGACTGATTCCAATGTCCCTGTCTCAATTACTAATTTTGTGTGTCAATGGAAACGCATGTTAGCTTCACTCGTGCTAGGATGCTTAACACGCGCGTTGGATTTGCAGTGAAAACACGGCCTAATCCGAATCATATAGACTGCGGAAACACAAGGTAAACCAATCCTGGTTTATTTATGCATGATAACAACGGAAGTGTAAACAAGAGTTAGCTACTAGGTCATCCTGGGCTTCAAACCTGGGTTCAGATGACACTGAGACGCGGGTTAACGTTAGCCTTAGTTACAAGACCGCAAATATAGCTTAAAATGGCAAAAACGCAGATTTTTGTTAGCTCGAGTCACTTTAACGTGCAAACATATCATACGCACACGTAAAATTGGCAAGGAAACCAAGGTAGATTTAACGTGGGTCATTTTAGACCACCAGCCTTGAATAAAATGACACTAGATACATGGGTTCATACCAGTCTACTACGTTAGGTACGCTAGCCTAGGTTTCAATGGCAGTATAGCTGTGAATGGGCGTTAACCCTGCAATTTTAGCTAGGCGAGACTTCATTTCAATGAGACTGTAAACGTGGGTTAACTTTACCTTAGTATCTTTACCTTTACAACCTTGGGGCAAAATGTAAACAGGTTAAGCTCTCAGGTTTCTGTCACGTAACACAGCTAGTTCTTGTTAAAATGTTAGTTGAAATCGAGTTAGCATTTATATAGGTTAATCCAGTAGACTAAACTGGGCGACAACGGCTTTCATGAAGCAGAATAAGGTTCCATTACTTTGAACTTGTATTCCTTGGATTTGTTAACAAGGTTCTTGACGTTCCAGCTTCTATTGCAAAGCTTCCGAACTCACGAGCATCCGCGATTAAGAGTTGGATCCTCCATTTTGGTTCCTCCCACTTATCAGCGGCTAGTAAGAAAAATCCCAAAGAACGAAAAGAAAGTAAAAAGACGAAAGAAAAAATAATTCTTGGATGTGCTATATGATACCATATAAAAGCTTTATGACAGCCCATTCCATTTAGACAGTCGAGCGGAGCTGCTGGAGGGGGGTAGAAATAAATAATAAAAAAAAGAACGAAGAAACCACCCTCGCAACTCCCTCAGTAGTAGCGCCCTGGAGGAGGAAATGCATTTCTGCCGACTTTGCCATCTATCCCACCACAAGTAGTTATAACGGCAACGGGAAAAATCAAGAAATAGGGCGGAGTAGGAGGTTGGAATATCGTCGCAGCAAACCGGCTAAAGAGCCAACCATTAGTTGCTACAGAAACCATGAAACCGACTTACCCCCTTACGCCCCTTTCCTCAGCCTCCCTCCCTAAGAAATAAAAACTAAGCCAGAAAAAAAGCAGCAATAGAAAACGCGACTAAAGGAACCCGACAAAATGGCGACTACTACAGCAAGGAAAGCATTACTGATCCTGCAACTCATGCATAACCAAGTAGCTCTCTTTTCTCTCGATTCTCCCTCTCTTCCGCTGGCTTTTATCTCCGAAACCCACAATCTTGCCAATTGCGGGGTGACGTATGCAAATTTTTCCTGAACGCTCTTAAATTTCATTTCGCCCCACAAACAACCCCCCAAAAGAAAAGAAAAAAATTAGCTCTTATAGAAACTGCTTAACTGCATCTCTTCAAGAAAAAAAGAAAACAATGTAAAAACGTAAAATCTGATTGGATTCACGACATAAGATTGTTAACTGACCGGAAAGTGGGACGCAAAGACGGAACGCAAGACGCGGAATTCGCTGAGCCGGAAAACTAATTCGGGAGACATTTCTCCAGCTCACCAAACTTTGTGACTTGCTGAAGGAAGGTCCTCACCATCTTTTCTTTTCATTTTGTCTCTTTCCCTGCGATTTAGCTATCTATAATCTCCGAGAGAACGGCTCAACCTTTTTCTACAGCTTTAAAACGTTGGCAGAAATTCTAATTTTTCTTAAAGAGTCTCCTGATTTTTTTTCTTACTTTGTTTTCTTCATCTTCTCTTGAAAGATTTCTTCGTTCATTCTGGAGCTAGATTACACAGAAAGAAAAGGAAGGACGGTTAGGTGGCGGGTGACGGGTCCAAGTAGGGTACGGTGTTTCTTTCGTTTGTGACTCGTCTCCTTGCTCTTTTATCATACGCTGTTGTCATCTCTCGACTTGGAAAAGTCAGCCAACGAGAAAAACTCGTTGCACAAAGTGCTGGTGCCGCGATCTGAAGAGGAAGTTGGGTAGAAATGAAAGGCGTCGAGTTCATCGAGAGAAAAGAGATCAGACCCATGGAAAATCAAAAAAAGAAAAACGAGGGTGTTGGAGCCGGTAGTGGCCGCTTGGGGTGATGCTTGACTAACCAGCCATAAGAACCCATCCATCATTTTCCCTTGTCCCGTGTAAGAAAAGCGACACACTTATCATGCTTATCCCGGGACCCGGCCCCAAGTCAGCATCGCATAATGATCCTGACGACCTATCACCCCCTCTCTCCCCCCTCCTCTTCCCAACACTCGGAAATCTTTGGCTTGCAACAAATACTAGCTTCCTTATACATGTACTGAGCATAATTCTCATGAGCTCGTCTTACAACTTGGTTAACACACCGGAATTAGCACGGACTACTTTGTCGTTGATATACCCTGAATGTTGTACTGTACATGTACATGAACGCAGCGTAGTTCATTGTACCACCTAATCCCCAAAGCTGTCATGAAGCCTACTATCTTGCCCTTCTTCACATTACTGTTCGATGTAGGGTTACCAATATTATTGTGTTTTCTTGAACTCTTTACAAGTGCTACCCTAATTCCCTTGTTTCAACCTTGAAGTCACCATAGTTACTATGCATGCCATATAAACAGTTAAATTTATTGTAGTCCCTCCTAGTCCCCCAAGGTGTCTCTGATCTTAACCACCTTCTTGCCCTGGTTCATACTGCTATCCGATCCATGGTTACAAGTGTTATTCCGCTCCCTTGTATTTTCTTTTCGGTGTTTCTCAGTGTTACCCTAGTTTTTGTCTGAAGCTTGAGGTTGTCATTGTTTCTATATACCCCATTTCTATAATCTCTATCTACCATATGGCTTACTTACTCCCAAAACTGTCACTTAGCCTAACCGACTTCATACCCTTGTTCGCACTACCTTACCAATCTCGGGTATCACTTTTATTCCTTAAACTTGTGTGCAAATAGTCTAGTTTTCCTTCTCTTGATCTTATAGTCATTACAAGTTTCCTTTTACCCAAGAAATCTGGCTGCCCATAAGGAAGCCCACCATCTTACAGAGGGTAAACTTGTAACAGGTGGGACTTGAATTTCCTCGCTACAAGACGACGCTCAAAAGTGACTTTTCCAAGTAAGTTTCATACCTAGATGACAGTGAGCGAGGGTAGGTCACTTAGTGTGAACAAGGTTGGAGGTTAGGAAGATTTGCCCTCAGGGGAGGCGTGAAGTAGAACAACGCAATTTGTGAAAGAATTATAGGGCGACTAGACCTGAACGAGTCTGGGCAAGTGATCTCTGCGGAGTCAAGAGTAAAAAAAAGGATTGCTTACCTTGCATTCCATTCAAGTGACCAGAGGGGGAAGTTAGCGACGAGAACGGGCACGATGAGACTTGATTGTCTCCTTCGAAGGAATCCCGGAGGTAGCTGCTACGATTGCTTGGTTCATTGGATCGTTATGGGTTAGTGGAGCTAATAAAGAACTGGAGGGAATTCAGTGGTGGATGCAACGGCAGGGGGGTGAGGTGGGGTTGCTTGGAATTCCGGACAGGGAGCCATAATTTGACCTTATATTGTCATCGCCGAGTTCGTCAACGACGTTGCCACGTACGAGGTACTGGACTCGTGGAACGTTGCTGATGACAAAATGCGGCGCAAGATGCTTTCTTTTGTATTTGGCTCAGCACTACGTTATAGTTTCCATCATGCAGGACTGTGTGGTATGGAAATACTGTGCGAGGATACGTGTTACAACTTATGGAGGAAACTGTGTTCACGATCGGGACGCAGTTAGCTTCTTTGGATATGTGTTGTTAGTTGCTGATATAGGCTAAACGCTACTAACGCAGAAATAACTCGTAATAGAAAAGTATTTCAACATCCAAAACACCAGGCGTTGGTAGTAGAAAATTGGTTTAAAACTACAAAAATAAAGTTCTGATAATTATGCTTACATACTAAAATACAAGTAGAAGTGTCGAGTTACGACTTAAGAGCACTTTAAGACTATTAGCCTGCTTTATTTTATGATCTACACCTTAAAGATGGAACACAAACTTTTTGTAATCGGCGCACTTACACTGCATTACTATTTTCACTCGGGAATGTTGGCCCTTGAAACCTAATTGAAGACATTTATCGAGCTCTTGCTATTATTTAAAGAGAACTGAGATCAGAGCGGTTGTTAAGTATTTCAGTTCCTTTGCAAAAAATCACAGCCTCCACTCGGGCGTCCAAAGCATTGTTTTAAGAAATAACTGTTGTCACGTGCCCCATACATGGATCGGGATTGGCTCTAGTGCAAACGGTTATCCTACAAATTGGCCAGTTACAAGAAGTCCGTCGGTCCACGATTTAAATTCGAATTTCCAGCGCGCCACCTAGAAGTCTACGTAGAAAATCCATAAAAAATCGCCGTCATGCATTTATCGAAATTACTCATAAATTGTATAACAATTCTTACTAAATTAAAGATGCTGTATTTCTTACAGAATTTACTCTTCCCCATGAACTGAAAATCGCTTCTGACAAGTTTGTGTGGGAAGAAAGCCAATAATGAACTTAGCTTGCCTGCCAAAGTAGCCTCCAGATTAACAAGTTAGCTGCTTTTATTTTCGGTGGCAAAAGTCTGGGTACAAAGTATTACCATGTATACTATATACGCTTGTCTTCTTGCCTGCTTTTCATTTTTAAGCCATCTGATTTTTATCACATCACACAAGCATTAGTTAATTAAACCAACCCATAGCTCCTGCCACGGACTATCCATCCATCCATCAAACGTTTGCATGATGGGTACTACAAAGTTATACTCCCGCGTTTCACAGCAATACGGAAACTACATAAAACTGCAAAGTAATGCAGCAAAACTTTGATTACATTTCTTAAAGCGAGGAATGCCAGCTATCAACGTTGAAGTCCCGCTATAACAATAGGCTGAAGTCATGGAAGAAAACTGGAACAACACACGGGCATTTCCTTAGCCGTTTGAGGAGCATCACACCATTTCTTTTACTGAGGCACAATACCTACGGGCAGTTCCGAATGATGTGAACATAACTTCCGTTACCATTGCATCTGAAACCGCCCATCATTGTCCGATTATTCCCAATTGAGACTGTTAGCTTTTCTGGCAAGCCAGTTATATGGCCAACTCGTCGGAACTTTACGACACGACCCCGAAAATGAAACAGACAAGGAATCCTTTTCTAGTACCTCTCCATTATTCTGGCCATCATCTGTTCTTTCACATGACATGAAAGCCATCCATCTTTGTACTCCCGGGTCCCCTAAAATGCGCATAAATCGTGTGATCGATCGTTCGGGAGATTTTTGATACCCTACCACCACGTACACCCATAACGCAAAAAAGAAAGTAATGCAAAAGTCGAAAAGTGGATTAAGTTGCCTTTTATTATATCCGGTAACAACCATTTTTCTTTTTCTGTCTTTTTATAGGGAGGTGATTGACAAGTTTTCGTATATTTACCAAAAAGCCCAAAGTTATAACTTTTCAAGACAAGGGACAAGGACTGATGTGTGTGTTTGGATTTGGGGAAAACAAAACCTTTTCTTCGTAAAAGAACAGGGGAAAACAACAGTCGAGTCTAACAGTAGATCGACGCACAAGGAATATCACAGCCACGAACACGAACTATGAATATGGCCAAGTCACCTTACGTTTACAAAATTTTCCCTTTTTCACGTGTTACAAGAATAAACACCCGGAATAACGGACTAAACCACTGACTCTTGTCGTACAATTCTCGTATGCTAGAAAATTTACCTCGTGGGCTGATAAGGCTTGTAAGATACCACATGCTAATTCTGATTGTCCCTCAGTGTTGAAACCCTTGTTCGTTCTTCCATTTTTCACATTCTTAATACATGAACAGGCAAAGGAAATATATACGTCTTGTTGATACGTTTCAACATAAAAATTTTCAACTGCCAAGAAACCACCATTTAAACACTAGGATTGAAATCCACGTACCTGTTTCCACCATCCCCGTGCAAGCTAAATGAGCCAATGGAAGAAAAATACCAACGAAAAGAAAAATTTTACCCGGAACAAGAAAAAATCCCGTCAGTCGGCAGGAAAAGAAAACAAAAGCAGCAAAACAGAATAGGATTAGGGCCTGGGAAAAAATAAAAAACAGTGATTGTATTAACGGCAAGCAATTAGTACCCTTGACTTTTACACGTTACGCCCTTGTCCATACAAAAAGTCGCGTCTTGTTTGGTCTAAGAGAGATAAACTACAAATTTGGTTCGTTCGAGAAGAACATTGATCTTTCTAAAATTGTGTGTAGTGAGGCTCGTGTAGGTGTATATGAGTGAGAGCGCGCTTGTGTGTGTGTTAGGAGTTAGCTAGTAAAAAAGTTTACTGTCCATAGCATATTACGACCCATGCATAGTAGTGAGAGACCTGTGCTTTAAAAAAACGTTCTTTTCGGTGTACGGATTAGTGTTAGGCTTTAGCACGTTCACCTTTTTAGAACAGTCCCTCATCTGGACTTTTGGATATTAAAAAACTTACTGCGCACGTTAGATTTCCCTAAAGAAAAAGGAAAATAGGAAAGGGAATTTTAACAAACGAGGATTTTCAACCTTTCGGTAATAAGAATCTTGTTTTGATAAACGCACACATAAAAATTTTTTGTACTAGTATTTCAATGGAATGCCTTGAAATTTGTAGCAAATAGGTTTCTGCTAAGTAAAATCAGACTCAACTTACAGTGTGTGGTAGTTACGTTCAGTGCGCGATCTGTAGAATTTCAGACCCAGATAACCAATTGCTAACAAGCCAAGAAGTAACACGAAGCCACCTGGAATAAAACGAAACGTGATTAGAACAACTCATCTGAGGAATCTTTTGTAGTGGAATTAAGAAACCTCCCATGACGTTCCATAAGACATGTCACTTCTTCATTTTACATGGCACGACCTTAAAACTTGCTGACAACCGTTCAGTTAAGTAACAATGGAATCGGAGAAAACAGACCGGGCAGGGAAAGCTACAATTAATAAATTGGGGCAGTAGGTATACCGATTCGTACGTTGACTGTCCCATGAATTTTTTACCAGTGTTACAAAGACACAACAATGAAATATTGCTATGCTGTCACGAATTGCTCGGCAAAAGGAAACGTCCCGAAAATTCCTCTTTAATGTTACTTAAATGTACTGAATTCGTCATGCATGTAATAGAACGCACGACAACTTTGTTTCATGTTCTTTTTTATTTTCTACGTAAGCAAGCTGCAACTGTGAGTCATACCCTCCGGTGCGTTATCATTCAAATTATGATACTGTTGGAATTCGAATGAAGCTTTTTCTAAGTTCCCTCACTACTGAATTGGTTTACGATTCCGGGGCTCCTCAAATTCAAAGTCAGTGCTTCTTCGCTAAAATTTTGGCCCTTCAAAAAATAATTGGAACACAGCTGCACTAAAACGAACAAGACCTGTGAATGTACTATAAGTCTTACGTTAGATGGCAAAGTTACCCAGCTGATTAAGTTTCCAAACCTTTCGCTGTTGCCACTGTCCAATCCCCCCCCCCCCACAAAAAAACTGACCTTGACTTAAGGTCACCGACAACCGTATCAGTAAACAGGTACTTTTAGGTTCTACCATACTCTACTATGGAAGTTATTAATCTAAAGCTTACCAAAGAAGCTAGCAGCATCGAAATGCCGCTCTGTATGAGGAGCAGCTGTGGTGGTAGTAGTAGAAGCTGTCGTGAAAGGATTTAAGGTGGATGTAGAAGTTACGGTAGAGCTGCCAGGAGTTGAAGGAGTGGTAGGAGTTGAAGAAGTGGTAGGAGTTGAAGGAGTGCTAGGAGTTGAAGGAGTGGTAGGAGTTGAAGGAATGGTAGGAGCTGGAGTAGTGGTACCAGGGGTTGTAGGAGTCGTAGCTGGAGTGGAGGGCGTGGTGGGTCCGGTTGTGGTATCCGTAGGAACCGTGATGGTGGTAATGGGTATGGGCGTCGTTGTTTCTGGAGGAGCAGTGGTAGGTGACAAAGTTGTGGTGTTCGTGCCAGTAGTGGTAACAATTGTGGTACCTTCCATCGTTGTAGTACTTGGGGGGGGGTTGATTTGGGATGGAAAATTTTGTTGACCTAAAATTGAGTTTTATTACGTACTTTCTCTAACAATCAATATAATTATTCTTAGAATTTTACAGCCTTCTGTAGTATTAGCACTCAAAAGGTAGGGCATGATTATATAGCTGCTGCTTTTGCATCCCAGATTGTTATTTTCTTTCACATAAGTGCAATTGTTCTGAACGCAAGACAGGCAGGTACCATTCGAATATGGGGCACACGGGTCAGCTAAACATGAAAAAGGTCGATTATGGCGGATGGAAGATTAATTAATTGTTGTCCTCACTTGGAGCAGTTGTCGTTGCATCTTGACCAAAACTTTTGGTAATTAGGCTACTGCCTAATACGCAGAAGGCCACAGTCAGCAGACTTCCCAATTTAAACATTTTCACAAGATGAAGGGCGTTTACGCAATTAGAAGAGAGAAAAAGATGAGACTTTCGCTGGTCAAGTTTTCGACAACAATGATTTTACAGCTGACGTCAACGATACGTAATGACCCCAGCGCGCGCAGGTGGCCAAGGGGAGAAGCTAAGTAGTGAACTTCCGCTTATACAAGTTTTGACATCATGTAACACCCAATTATATGAACTACCATTTATGAAATCTCTACCATTTACGCAGTGCAATGGAGTTTAAAGTAACGTCTCACGAGAGATACGACGGACTCATTTTACCATTTCAGAGATTGCGCAGCCGCCGAATATATTGTGTTTTCTTTGATGTTGAAATACATGTTCATTCAAACATCTTTTGGTAACGCTGACGAATTTCCTGATTTCATTAAGACAGATGACCAAAAAAATGACGTCTGTTGCATCACTTTCTTAGAAAATGCAATGGCATGAGTTATTTTAAGTTTACGGAAACAGAAACATTCGCAATATTCTGCCTGCGTAGTTTCGTTTCGCTAAAACATTACGCAGTCAAAATGGGATTTCGAAAGATTGTGATGAGTTTCGACTGAACAAGCGGGGGTTTTTGTTGGTTTTAAGTGGAGCTGTGAAATTAGTAAGCTCTACTTTTTCCAACTACAGCTAAGTTCCTCCCACTAACCAGATGGCGACAGCTCCTTGCGAGATGCTGCAAAATCTCTTATTAGTCTCCTTTGATTTGCCCATCTCCCGCTTCAGTAGGAAGCTAAATAACAACATTAGTAGTGTCAGTCATGGGAGATTTTTGGTCGTAAATTATCTGAGAAAACCAAAGGAGTGTTGATCTAATTTTATGGCTTATTGCTAGCGAAGGTAAATTCTCCATAAAACATTTCTGCGTATTTATCCTTTGAACGCGCTAAATATAGCTTGACCTCTTTAACACTTGCGAGTTTTTTATTTGCCCCTTAAGTTGTGACGAGAACATCTGGAACCTTTTCTCGCTGAATGCCATTTTCATGCCTGAAATTGCTTTACATAGGATGACGGACAGTATTGGTAGCCGTAGCGATAATTCAGGTCACATAACAGTGACCTCGAACCACTCCGGACGTATCACACCCAGGATGGACGCAGCTTGTGTCATAGATTTGCACCGTCCAGAGCAGCTTCATCCCCGCAAAAAGGCGTTTGAAGATGTAAAATTGGCCTGCAGTGTAGTCAGTGCCAATTGCCACCATGTCCAAGTATTTTATACACATAAAATCAATTTGCTTCGCTTTTTGTCTCCGTCAGTGAAAATAACCCAAGTACAAGAAATTCAACGATTCTTTTGAACTTGTAACAGCAGTACAGTAATCGTTACAGATATCAGGAAATCAGTTTTGCTATTAAGTGAACCTACGTAAATGACCTTATATAGATAGATGTATTTTTTTAAAGTCGAAAATGATGGAAATGTTCTGAGTAAGTGGGCGTGTCGCGGAACCACTGTATACTGAATGAAATTGGAAATACGTTATGAAATAAAAGAGACTGATTTGTTTTCCCATTTTCTTAGTTTGAGAAATTGGATTTCGGCGAAACCAACATCTTGGACACTTTTTATAACGCGGATGTCGCGCTGGTGGATTTGTCCATCCAGGTCCAACAAAGTGCTCTCTTTTACCATTTGGGAGTGCGGGAAAGTTTTGGGATGAAAGAAAACATCCTGTTGTACAATGACAAAGACTCAGACATGACGCTAATGCTCAAAGTAAATTTAGTTACTGTTTCTATCTTGTAATTTATTTTTTGGCTGGAAGATAGTTTTTTCCGTATAGCTACTAATTTTTTTGTCTTTTGTTTTCCCAGCGATCCTGCAGTAATTATACTTTCATTTCTTATCGCGTGCTGGAATGCGGGACTTGTGTAGTGACTGATCCGGCAGCTTTGCGAGTGAATGAAGAAGCGTCTGAAAGCAAAGTGCCGTTATCTGCTCGCTTGAAACGGATTTTGCAAGACGTAGAAGTGCAATCAAAGTGAGTAGCGCGAAAGAAAAAAGAAATTTGGAGTTTTAAATAATTTTAGATAGAGAATTGACTACAGAGCCTTGTAAATTATTGACGCGTTATAATAGGGCCCATATGAAGGAAAAATTTTTGTCTGATCTACGCAAAGCGAGAGAAACCTACACGGGAGATGAACTGGTGCGCGCTTTGCATAATATGAGACGTCGTTTAGATGATCCGAACATCCTGTCAGGCGATGTGGTGCTAAATATGCTAATTTCCTTCAGAGAAATACAAGTGAGACCTTTGAGCAACATTGTGAACTAGGCAAAGTTCAAGTTCTGATTTTAATGATGATTAGGACTACGACGCCATGGTTCAGCTCGTCGATGACTTAAAGACGGTACCCAACCGTCGCCATTATACTGCCACACCTGCCATTCGCTACTTGTACGCTTTTGCGCTTAACAGGTAAAATATTTTTAACCTATAACGACCCAAACAGTGTTAAATGTATTGTGACACAAATCTTATGATGCCCGAAGTATTGAGTGTTCACGTGAACTTCTTATACGATGGATTTGACTTAAGTATGGTCGAAAGAAATGTTTATTGCGATTAAGTTTAGAAACGGCGTCCAAGAATGCAGTCGTTACGCTTTATTTTTTACCGACATAATTACCGTAATTGTAATTTGGAATTCACAGGAATCAGTCTAGTATATTGTGAAGTATAGTGCTAATAGTACATTTTGAGCTGTATTCGTTCCTCGGTAATTTTGCAAAAAGAAGAGATAGCAAATTGTTATATAGTACAAACTCACACAAGGAAGTTCAGTTTGACAATTGATTGACGAGTTTTTGCCTTCGTCAGATACGTTTCTTTATAAAAATAGCGAACATTTTTTTCTAACAGAGTAAGTTAGATGTCGTTGAAAAAAACACGCTTAAGTAGAGTAAAGGCTACTTCGCTGAAAATCTTCTTGAACAAAAATCCATTTGTGCAGTGACTGCGTTGTGCAAGAAGTTATTGGATGTTCCGATGTAATCCGCTGTCGTTCCTTTTAGGAGAAATAAAGAAGGAGACAGAGAAAGGGCGTTGGAAGTGATGAAAAAGGCTCTAGAGAAAAAAGAAAACCACGTGCCGGATATTTTGTGTCTGTGCGGTCGGATCTACAAAGACAAGTTTGTAGAGTCTGAGCACCGCGACAAAGACTCGCTCCAGAATGCCATTCATTGGTACCGAAAAGGATTTGAAGTTCAGCCAAATGAGTATGCTGGCATCAATTTGGCAACTTTGCTGGTCATTGCTGGCAATGAGTTCTCCAAATCTGAAGAACTTCAACATATAGGTAAGGAAAGATGACACAAATAAAATTAAAAATTAGTGAAGACTCAATGATATTTGTAAAATACGTCAAAAATGTGTAAAATGTAGAAAAACTGAGTAAATAGACCACCAGACAAAAAGTGAACGAAATGCTTCAATATAAATTAAAACAAAAAGTGAAGACCAATATCCATAACCGAAAGTTTACGATGACTCCGTGTTGTAGAAGTTCAATATAAAAAAATTGTTAAAAAAGGATAAACAGCGTAAGAACTTTACCGTGTCGTTTCTTTTATGAAATTTTGCGATTTGATATATTTTTTATAGGAATGGTTTTGAATAATTTAATCGGCCGCAAAGGAAGTCTGTCATCTTTGCAAGATTACTGGGATGTGGCGACGTTCTTTGAGATTTGCGTTTTAGCGGAAGATTACGGAAAAGCCATTCAAGCTGCGGAATGCATGTTTAGATTGAAGCCTCCCAACTGGTAACATTTTTATATGTATTTTTCTTCATTAACCACTTTGCGACGAAATATTTCCGTCAAATTCCGATTCTGCTCTTTTCTATTTATTTTAATCTTAAAATTTTCTTTTCATGTGCTGTGCGTGTCAATACGACAGATATGAAATGTGAAATGTAAAAGTGAAATTGTTTTAGGCACTTAAAGTCCACGATTGGCAACATTACGTTGATCAACCGTTTCCGCAAAAAGAGTGAAGACGCGGAAGTGTCGCCCGAGGAGCAAATTTTCAATTTTTGGTTGGAATATTTTATTGAAGCTACCAAACCCGAAGTGGATGATGTGATTCGTTTCCCGATTTTAATCCTGGAGCCTACAAAAGAGTTTATGCCGAGTTACGTGAATGTCAATTTGGGAGCGGAAGAGAAATCAATGGAAATATTGAACTTGCGTTGTTTGAAAACCATGACGACTAATTGTAACTGCCGATGCGTTCATAACTGGCTTTTTACTGCTGGCATGATTAAAAGTGTTAGGTACTCTTTTATTTTCCTTTTTTTGGCTTAAAACAAAACTAATATTCTGTTTTTGATTTTCGTAGTGCCTATAAACGAGACGACCGGTGTTTGTTTTTATACGTGCATCAGAACTCGGATGATTTTCAAATGTTTTTCCCCTCTGTGGCCTGGAGACAGCGATTTTATGACTTGGTATTGCAGCTCACGGCAGATCAGAAAAATGGAGGGTTTACGGACTTGGATGCGGATGAAACTGCCGGGCCTATTCAAGTAATTACGTCTGAATTTTTCTTTGCCTTGCTCTCGATCTTTGTTTCAAGCAGAAATGTAATAATAAATTTGTCATTTTCTGTTGTCCAGTACGAATATGAAATGGAAGACCAGAATCGGCGCATAATTCTTGGGAAAGGGACTTACGGTGTTGTTTACGCGGCACGCGATCTAGATACGCAAGTCCGAATTGCCGTTAAGGAAGTTCCTGAAAAAGATATAGGGTACCATAATTGCCAAATCGTGTTTTTCCTCCTATTTTCTTTTATCTTTTTTTTCCCTTTTCTTTTTAGAGAAGTACAACCGTTGCATGAGGAAATTCGGCTGCATTCACAGTTAAGACATCGTAATATCGTACAGTATTTAGGTTCGGTGTCCGAAGGTGGCTATTTTAAGATCTTTATGGAGCAAGTACCGGGAGGTAAGGCTTAATGTGTCATTGTGCTCTTTATAAGTCGCTTATGTTCCTTTTTTCTTGGTCCTGTTTTGATGGTCGTATAGTTAAAGTAATAACTTTTAGTCATGCATTTTGTTTTGTGTTTCTTAACAGGAAGCCTGTCGGAACTGTTGCGATCAAAATGGGGTCCTTTAAAGGAGAACGAGGCAACGATCGCATATTACACCAGACAGATTTTGGAAGGGCTGAAATACTTACACGACCAGAAGATTGTTCATCGTGACATAAAAGGAGATAATGTGCTGGTTAACACCTACAGTGGAGTAGTCAAGATTTCAGACTTCGGAACCTCGAAGCGTCTCTCTGGAATCTGCCTCAGTACCGAAACCTTTACCGGTACTTTGCAGTACATGGCTCCTGAAGTCATCGATAAAGGACAGCGTGGCTACGGAGCGCCGGTACGTTGCCCGAATCACGACATAACTGAATAGATAAAAGTTTATAATTCACTGTTGGGTTTGTAGGCTGACATCTGGTCTTTGGGTTGTACGATAGTTGAAATGGCGACGGGAAAACCGCCGTTTATCGAGCTGGGCTCTCCGGAAGCCGCTATGTTTAAAGTAAATCCCCTTCCATTTTTCACTTATGTGTCTTTGCATTTCTTCATGTGTATAAATAATAACTTGGAAGTTATCTTGATTGTTTTGTAACGTAACGTATTATTTCCTCGAAATATTCTTCGTTCCATATTTTTACGGCGTTTGGGTAGCAAGGAATAGTCGCGTCGATAGCTATGGTTTTCCCAACTTCTTGTGAAAGAAAGTGTCGCCTCACTTATGCCACCCATGAAAGTGTTTTATGTTTTAAATTGAGTAATTTGTCCTCGGTCCATTTGTATACAAGTTCTGTATATAAATGGACCGAGTTCTGTTTTTTATCCTCATTTCTGACCCATATTTCAT
Source organism: Triops cancriformis (assembly GCA_020615345.1). Classification (NCBI taxonomy): domain Eukaryota; kingdom Metazoa; phylum Arthropoda; class Branchiopoda; order Notostraca; family Triopsidae; genus Triops; species Triops cancriformis. Next base: position 88,481 of record JAHZNP010000088.1, read on the forward strand.
TTTGTACGTTATAATTGAATTCTTTTAGGTTGGCTACTATAAGATGCACCCTGAGATACCTTCAGAATTGTCCGACAAAGCGAAAAACTTCATCCTTCGCTGCTTCGAGCCTGACCCCACTAAACGAGCTACAGCAGCTGAATTACTAGAAGATCCCTTCCTGGCCGAGTAAGTCAGAACTTCTTTCGTGAGCTTTACGTTAAAGCTTGTTGGCGCCTTTTGTCTGTTTAACACATCGATTACGAAAGTATTGCCCATTTTCCAGCGGAATTAATTTCAGTAGTCTTGCTTCATTAAGAGATCTTCTCACATCAGACGTTCTCCATTTTAACTTTTTACAAATTCAGTAGACTGCCAGTGTTTAGTACTATCCATATTTTGCTTACAAGAACACACGGTAAATTTCACTCGGATTTTAAGTAGACTTTCTTTTGTCACCCTTCGTCATTTCCCTGCAACTGATTCATTTGCTTAGGGTTTTGTAGCCGTAATTTATTTATGCTTGATCTGGTCTATTTTAGGAAGAAAAAAGTGACGCGTTTGTCCGCGCAGCAAGAATACGGCCGCAGTATTTCAGTACCAGGAGAAAGAGCGGCCATTCGAACAAGTCATGCTCATGTCAAACCTCCTCCATCGACGGACGAAAAGTAAGTTGTCAGTGCAAATGCTTAACCGCAAAACTTGGCTTCCGTGATTGCGGTGGTGTTTGGGTTGTCATACACTAATTTGGAACTGTTTGGGTTTGGAACAGTGGTTGTGTCACTAAATCCAGTCCTTTGCACACTCATGTGAACGCTGGAGCACCGCCGACCTTATCGCCTATAACCATGCCATCGGCGTTGTCTTTTTCGAGGTAAACCTTTCCCTTCCCTAATTAAATTTCTAGCATGTATCGAGATAGACATTGTAGGAACAGGGTAATTTGACACATTTAAATTCTTCAAATTGTTTTTTTTATAGTAATCAGTCTAGGTTATAGGCTATACTTCGAAAAGTTAGAATTAGTCAAGTTTGTTTTCTTTGGCGTGTTTGAATTTGATATTTGTTTGTTTCCTATTACATGCGGCACTAAAAGATATCAGGTAACGAAGTCTGGGAAGTTTAGAAAAAATGTCGACCAAAATGAGAAATGACTTTGTACATTTTCGTGACTTATGTAGTACGCTGACGTCGACGACTGAAATGGAAGAATCGGGTTTGCTACGTCGGCACTCAAATGGTGGTTTTCTGTCACCCTTGTCACCCGAAGTGGATGGCACCAAAGGTCCCGAAGCTGACGCGGAAGACGGATTTTACCTGCTGAAGAAAGATTCGCAACGCCGCCAGACTTTGACACGGGTTTTGGCCCAGGATCAGCACAAAATTTGCGAAGTGTGGCACCGCAACATGCAGCACGAAGTGGGCCAAACCTGTTTAACCATGAACCATTTACTCACACTGATGAAAGGACTTCGAGATTACATCCCGGAGCAGAACATTGCCGTGTTGGAAGACGCGGTTAGTACTTTGAGGGAAGCCCTGGATTTTGATGGAGCGGCGATCAACCACATTCAGCTAGCGTTGTATCTCTTTCAGGATGCGGTAAGCACTTTCCGTCTCTTTTCGGCGTGTCTCATTAACCATCGAAGCCCATTATAGGAAACTATGTTCGAAAGCTTTATCTAATTTATTTTTCAAGTGATTTAAATTTCAAGTGATTTGACATTGTTTTTCACCTTTGTAGGTTAATGTCGTGTTGAGGTCACATAGTATTAAACCACATTGGATGTTCGCGTTGGATAACTTGGTTCGCAGTGCTGTCCACGCTGGCATAACTGTGTTAAGTCCAGGTACGAGTTTGGCAGTAACAATAAAATATGATTAACTTCCAAAGTTTAGGTAATCTGAAAAATCGGGAACTGATAATTGCTATACTATCTGCTGTAAATAAACTCAGCACCATTAGAGTTGTTTTATGTTTCCAGAATTAAAGTTGTTGCTTTCTCACGTGAGCTTGCTGAGCAATTATACGTTCTTGGTTCTCTGGCGTAGTACGCGAATAACAGAGTGAACTTTAGTAATCAATTTTGTCAGTAGGAAATGATACTGTGAAGGCTTACTGAAAAAAACAACTACATTTCGTTGCTAGAATTGGGAGCGAATTTGGCTGGCGGCGAAGGGCAAGGTGAAGAGCAAGGAGCAGCAGAGGGCGGAATTCCCGAAGAAGCTCACGAAGAAGGGTCGACGTCAGGGGTTTCGACAATTAATTCTGCGAAGTCTGCGAAGATTTTGCAGAACTTGCAAGACGCGCGAGTGCGAAAGGAAGTTGTTGATCAGTTGGTTTTATTGAAAAGGGAAAACATGAGGTAAGAAATTAACAAGAAAAATAGTTATTTTCTGACGTTCCACATTGCTTTTTTGTTAGATTGTTACAAGAGTTAGTAGAAAGTCAGCGCTGTTATCAAGAGATACTTAAAACTGCCTTAGAAGAGCAGAAGTTGCAACGACACTGGTTAGAGCAACACTTAGCGCCCCAATCACCTGAGTAAGCCTTTGCTCACTGATCAGAGCGTAGTCATATTGGGAGAAGAACCTTTCGGGGGTTTATTATTATAAAATTTTTTTATTTTTTATTTGTTGTTTCTATAGTGTCAGAAGTGAGCCTGTGGAGAACCAAGGGAGTGGTCACGTAGATGAATCTTTAATAAAATGGCTGCAGCAGTTAGAGGTCGATAAGCAGACCATTTCAAAGGTACGTTAAGATTTCGAATTAGCATGTCCTGAAAAGAGAGAGCGACTGTAATTTCTATTTAAATGGCTTAGTTCACCAGTGAAGAATACCGGTTAGAAGACGTGTTAGCGACGATGAACCGAGAAGATTTACGTCGAATAAATATGAGGTATGCTAACCCAAAAGTAGTAAAAAGTTGGGGGCACTGTTAATTTTTTTTTTAGGGGAGGAATAGAATTGCGTATATGGAGAGCTATCCAAGAGTATAGAAGAACTCGATGTCGTTCATCAGATGAGAATTCGGCGTTGTGAAACCTAGTGAGATAATCTGGAACTATCTGTGCACAAAAAATTGCCATAACTACAATTTTTTAACATGAAATTTGTTGACTCTTTGTCTTTTAACCTAGGGTTGAGAGATCTGATTGTCTTGTGTTGGTTGACGATTTAGGCAGTTATGACCGATATACATTTTATGAGATGCAATACAATTGTTGAAACAATTCTTCCTAATACCTTTTGTTACTGTTTTTCTTTTCATGGTTTCATTTTAAGCACACCAATCACGTGAAAATGTTGGGACAGCGAGGAGGAAGAGGGGGGTGACACGTTGGGGAGCGGAGAACGGGAACTAACTCAAACTTCGTGAAGATTTTTAGTGTTTTAGGGAGATTTTGAATACGAGACAGTACATGTTCTCGGTACGCACACCCGTCCGAACAACATTGTTCAACATCCTGGTTTGCAAATGTCAGACATCATCGAAAAGTCGTTTGGCAGCTCTTCCAACATGCGTCGTGAATTTTGTGGCTCACATGCTCAAATAGTCAAAAAGATCCAGAGTGCTGTCTACGTGTGGTACTACTGCCATGTCCTTAACTTATATACGTTGTTGACCCGTGCAGTCCAGTTGACACAAGCAAGTTTTTTGCTTTGCTAAACAGGTTGGCAAGTTTTCTTGGGGGGCTTGTCTAAGGGCGGATGTCTCGAGTGAACCAAGGAGCGCACATTGTAGCCATGAAAAGTTTAAAAAACTTCAGATCTTTGGTCAGGAACGCTGGTGGATTCGAGAAAAAGTTTGGCAATTAATTTTGTGTGTGCCTAGAAGCCTTGATTTGGATATGTTAGATGTTCATTTAGAAATCGCAAATTCAGGCAAACTTGACAGGAACTCCATATCTGAGGCCGAATCTTTACTGCTTGGGTTCAGTACTTCCGAGAACATTTTCATGTAATAAGAATTGCTAGACAATTTGTGGTCATGTCCCAAGATATCTGCAGGTATAAAAATTTATGTATTCCTGTTATGGATTCTCGCTGCATCTCAACGGGAAAGTATTCGAAAAAAAAATCTACTCGACTTGAAATTCGAGAAAGTTAACAGGCAGCAACAAAGTTTGCATATACCGTGAATGAAACTATTGCGAATCCGGCCGGAATAAATAATTAAATTCAGATTCCAACAGACATGAAAGAATTTTTCGTGTCAAGGAAGAAAATGCCAGGGAGAGCGCTGCCGACGAAATTTGCTTTGTAAGAGACGTTTTCAAGGCAGTAGTAGCCCCTTTTGCAACAAGTGTGAGTCTAAGGTTTACTAAAAATATAGAATTTTACTGAAGACGCGCTATATGTCGACCCACGCCAGTTCCTCAACGTATCTGCAAGTCTCAGTATTATTCCTCCTGCGAGTTTGCGGGAAATGTCGGAGCAAGAGTGTATGCAGGTTAGCAGGCGAGTGAATGAAAGAATTCGCTAGGTTTCCCGCAGTTTATCCTTATTTAATTTTCTTTTGGAGGACGAAAAGTACGAAGTAGTCTAGTTAGAATTTGGACGCAGAATGTGACGAGGCTTTTGAGTTTGGTCATAAATGAGAAACGAGTCTTTCTCCGAGTTTTCTTTTTAGACAGCTCAAACTGTCATCCTATTTTTATTGTTATTCGTAACAATTTCGATTTTTTTAAGGTGAAAGCTGCAAAGGAGGTCAATAGATGTGTATTTACAAGCACTCGTCACTATTGTGAATACATAAAAAATTTGGTGATCGTTGATGTTGGGGAAATTTAGCTGTGGAATCTTCTTGGGAATCCCGCTGTCATATTTCCCGCTACTCTTAATCATGTACTAGTTTCTGTGTATGATGGCTGGGGAAGTCTTTCGAACACGAAATAATTGCACAAGTAGGGACATGTCAAGCGCAAATACGAGTACATTTACAATAACTTAAGTTCGTGGCACGGACGCACCGCGCGTGGAGTAGGCTGTGTCGGATTGAAGCCTCAGTTATCTTGGAATTCTTCTTTTCCGTTGGGGGGCTGGACGTGAGGCAAATTTGCATAAGGACTTTCGTTATTGTGTGTTGTGTTGGCGTAGTCGTTTGAATTTGAAAACATGGTAGACAAGTTGCGTAACCTTTTCCCTTTCAGAAACAGGAATACGCATTCATAGATGAACAGATATTGAACCTAAAGACACGTTGGGTATATAAGCTGTAATTATCTTTCCAACTTGCTTTATATATGCGAAGTAACACTTACTGGTGTACGAATCAAATACATACGATCAGAACACAAATTCAGAGCTCTGTTAAACACATCGATTTCAGATTTCAAGCATGCCTCTTGCGTAAGGCAATCCAGTGCAATGAACGTCCCAGTTCGACCCAAGCCCTCACTGGAAAGAAACGGCATTGAAACCCATGATGAATTCCAAATAATATCACGAAAATGTATTCGAAGAAATGGTATATACATTTTTTTTGATTATTTTGAGATTCTACGTATTTACCTGGAGTGTACGAGAATAGGCGTCCCAGTATCCAGAGTCAAAACACGATTACGGACTACTTCAATGAATGTTAGAAAATTGCGCCCATTGGGTGCGCAATCTGAAACGGACCAGGAGTGAAATTGCAGATGCTTAATATATCTCCTTGAATCTCCCTAAATGACAGATAGGAGATAGCTAGTTATAATTAAGAAGTGCAAATTATAAAGCATTCTTATCTAGAAAAAGTACATTACAAATTGAACTTCCAAATCTCCAACAGTGAAATCCTCGTGGGCCACCTGTAAAACGTGATGTACGAGTATCTTTCCATAAATCATGGTCTGTTTTACATCAGGGAAATATTCTGTGTAGACGGTGCTTTTATTAACTTTAGTTTCACACAGTGTCACCATGACGCGCACATCTTGCTCCCAGACTGTTCTCCAAAAATCAGATAGGCCGCTCTTTGTTGGACTCAGTGCTGCGATGTAATTTTTCTCGCGTGTAAATCCCTAGAATAGCTTCATTACTGGCAAGTTTTGGAGACCAAAAAGAACAGAAACCTGTATGTATGCTGCTTTCGTATAATTCAAGCTCCGCTGACGTTCAAGATTCGACAGATCACATTCGCTTTCCTCGGTGAGAAAAGTTAGCGATCCGTGTTCGTCATTTGTAACCATTTTAATATCTTCAAACTCAGCATTAAGCAAAGCACATCTGTTTGACTTCAAAGCTTGCAGGGTAGTTTCAAAATCGGTAATGGCGATAGGTCTCCGTTTAATATGTTCATAAACGTTTTTTGGAGGAAGTTGTACAGTACACTCGGCATCTTTAGATTTAGATAGCTTAATATTAGAGAACTTCGATTGGTCGCTCTTCGAAAAATTCTCATATAAGCTCGTGGAAGTTTCTGCTTGCCGTACATGCCTATAAGTATGGGGTTTTGCATTTCCGACTTTTAGTGACAATTTTATCACTTATAGGATTCCCTTACCTGAATTTGCACATCAGCAGGATTACAAGCACTAAATAAATTATTCCAATAATGAGAAGAGCGTACATGGAATTACTGTCCATGATTGTTTTTGTAATGCTGTTTAGTAATGTTTCGATTCGGCGTCTCCTTTTCTTTCTTCTCTGCTTCTCTTTTGCTTGTCTTATTGCAAGTTAATCAACACTAGAAAACCTGTCACTGCGTTTGTTCTCGTCTAACTGCTCACAGTAAACTATTTGTTAGGAACAGAATGGATTTTCCTGTCAATTACGCAATGTGCGTAACGTCAAAGAGGAGGGTATTTTTGACGTTAAGGAAAAGACTGAAGGTCTTTTACTGCATTGAGCATCAACGGCGTCAAAGACGTCAGTACTAATCTTACTCTTATTGCGGTTTCCTGTTAACATAGCTAAACGCAGTGCAATTGTGGCTAATCCAACCGCAAACAAGCATGTTCTGAAGCGGATTTGCATGTATTTGTCACGTAAAAGTTCAAGTTATTATTTTAGGACAAAAACGTATCTCACGGCAGTAGTTTGAAAATATTTCGTCGTGTATTAGTTACTTTAAGTACACCGTCGCCAAGTAGTCGGATACTTCTCAATTAATTCTTGTCTGAACTGGTCATAAAGAATATCATTTTCCTCCATTTCCCTATCTTTGCTTGCATGGAAATCACCTTCGGTTTTCAAGCCCAAGTGAATCAAGAAAGCATCGTTGAGGATTACGAAAGTGAAACCTGCCATATGCATTTCGCAGTTCTAAAAGTTTTTTGATAATGAAACGATGTACCTAAGAATGCAAGCTAATACCTGACTAATGCGGTTGTCACCGTACTGCCGAAACCGCTCGTCGTACAACGGAGCGTTCTTACGAACAATGGAAAAAGGCTCCCAAGGTGGTTCCCAAAATTCTTCGGACAATATTTGAAGCTTATTAGCGTAGGGTTGCTCGGTCCATTCCGCATACCGGGAAGCCTTTCGTTATTATTGTACATAATTTGCAATGTTGGTTGGACATACTTAAAGCATGAACGTAAGAACTTACATGGCATTCGTAACATAGTTTTTCGTAGAAAACTTGTGCTTCTTCAGCGCTGAGCATTTCGAGTAACTCCTCTTTATTCGCTGGTGGGTACTGACTTGTTTCCATTTCAAAAACTGGCAGAACGTAAGCGACTTTATCGCATGTGTCTATCAGTGCCTGTCTGGGAAGTGCCAATTCAATGAAGCCCATTCTGAGCCCCTCTGAGGGAAGCATATCCACATCCGTTAGTAAGACAAACTCGGTAAAAATGGTCTTCAATGCTACGTTGCGTAGCAAGTTGTTTGGGTAAGGGATTTTCAACGCGTAGTTTCGAACGGCGTTTAGCGACGGATTTTGTGCCGGATCCTTGAAGTGTGAACAAGGTAACAGCGTCCATGCGTCTTGCTTATTGACAAAGTTATTCGCAGTGTGAACCAAGTGAAAAGAAATATAGCGTCGGACGGCTGCGTAACAGTACCGCAGGCTAATAATTTCCTGGATGGCTTCAGCCAAGTCTGGACCTATGTAGAAGACTGCAACAGATATTGGTCCCTAAAAGAAACAGTCAGTCCATAAACCTAATAAACTTTTCTTTCTAATAGACAAGGAGAGGCAACGGCGAAACGTTCAAAGGCAAAATAAAGGAAACAATTAAAATATAGACCAAATATGTCACGTGCGCAATTCTCAATGCATGTACCAAGAATTTAAACACATAAAACTAATTAGTAGTTACGTTAAAGCGTTCTGCGAGCGCAGGAAGGTAGTAAAGATTGTTAATGGAACATTGCGTAGCGATGGTTAAGTCCATGTAATGAGTGGTGCCCTCTTTTCGGTTGGGAATGTAATTACGGTAAGCCAGCGCCGATGCAACGTAGTTTGCAACCTTGTAGTGGCTCGTACGGTCGGGGAAACTGTGCTTTTGTAGTACTTGCATGGCTGATGTCATTTCGGTAACCCAGTCGTAATTCTACAAGCAAGCACATAATTTCACAGTAATCTTCAAGTTTCCAAAATACCGAAGTAGGTTCCTCCTCGTAGATGAGTTGAATATCTGGAATTCCACGTCTTAAGGGATCAGAAGACGAGTCTGTACGAGTAGTAAAATAAGTCGAATTGCTGGCTAGCCACATAATGCACCAAATGACGATAATTTTTAAGATCAAATATAGACACTTGTGTCGTCTTGTGAAGCGTGCCAATCTCGAAAAACGCATTTCCAATAGTTGTTGCGTACTTCCGTTTTGAACAGTGTTTCCACCTCTTGTCTTTGCCTCCCTCCACTGTTTTAAACGGAAGGGAAAGAGAAATTCCTATTTTAGTAAATATTAATAGAAAGAAATATTTAGAGAGGAATATCCTGCGAACAATGAAAGTCGTTTAACTGAAACTTTATCCACTGTCTTTACTTCGCATACCGCTACGAACTGAATTTTTCTGTGCTGCAACATGATTGCACCTGTTGCGAGTTAACCAACGTTGGGTGACGTGGACTGAAATTGGAGATCCATTTGCATAATGGGAATCAACTCGCAGGGGTGTAATACAACATTTCTCGTACGCTAACTTTAATCGTTCTCGTTCCTGTAAATTGTGTTCCTATGTTGCGTCTTATTGCTTCGAAATATTCGTGTGAGAACAAGAAAATCTGTCACTTTCGAGCTTCATTTGAGATTTATTGTAAGAAAGCTAAACATTGTATTTTAAGTTCGTAATTTGACTGTAAGTTATTCTGTGTAAGAGATGGCCTTTACAGAAAACGATTAAATACATTGTTTATCTTTATACAATCGCTCGCAAACTCGACTGGTTGTGGTTATTAAAATAATTGAATCCTGGACTGCAAAAGAAAAATACCGAACGCGAAAAGTAATGTAACGGAGTCTTAGGCCGACATTTTCCAAGAGTAAATTTATTTATTGTACGAGCATAAAAAAAAATTAAAACAAGCAAACTTTGGGTTGGCACACAATCAAGTTGTCAGTGGAGCAAGGTTGATCTAACCATTGGTAAGCTCCCAATTCCGACTGGTACTCAATAGCCAAGCACAAGTTGTTAGCGTCACCAGAAGGATAGCCCGTCTTCCAGGAGATGGCAGTTTGGTCGAGTTCCAAGCCGTTAGCGCGGCTTACCCATTGACCGGGATGTCCCTGAGCAGATACTCCGGCCCAGTACGTGTCGGTGTAGCCTGTAATGATGGATAATATCTGTGTAACTTTCAGTGTGTCTTAGTACTTTAAGACTTACCCAAACCAACCAAAAAGTTGTTCAAGTCAGTCCATTCTTCTGCAGATTGCACAGCGAAGACGTCAGAATATGCGAGACTGCAAATATCAGCGACCTCCCACCAACTGTAACGCTCAGGCAATCCGGGAACCGAATAGCACTTTCCGTTAACGTTGGAGTAGCCAGGTGGGCAGAGGGCAGCAGCCATGCCTATGAGTACATAAGCGAATTAGTAGAGCTTGGAATTGGTATCGGGCTTCGTTTTCACTCGCATTTTCGACAACATTTATGAAAATGCTCTGTAAATGCGTTAGTTTTAACTTGAGTTGTAAGTGCAAACGTAGATTTAATGGCGTTGGGTGTTCCATTGTGAAAAAAAAAAGATTGTACCTGCGAAGAGGAGGGGAACGATTACTTTGGAGAACATGGCGAATTGAGTCGACGAGTGTTGCGATGACAAGCCCACATCCGACAGAAGTATTTATACTAGAATGGCTTATCAGGCGTCCGCTATTGAACAAGCAGCCTGTTAATATAAAAGTTACATAAGCTTGACAAGTCCTGTGTCTAAGAAACGTGATCTTCGCGGAAGATGATTGACTAGCGAGGTAACATGTCGCTTCTCACGGAAGATGGCTGGCATTACTCAAACATGTGTTCTCAGTCCCACAGGGGTGTAAGAGCCTAAAGTCCGTTTAATAACCTTATCTCAATAGACTTTGCCTTTGAAGGGAGGATATACGTTCAGTTTAAAGAAAAATGTATTTGTTTCAAATCTTTTGTAAAGTTCTGGAAGGCTAAGGGTTGTACAGTGACATTGATTTTAAACCAGCAAAATCAAATGATTGATAGAATCAGCTTGCACTTAGGATATACGTGCGTCTTTAATATCCTGCTAGAATGGGTAAAAATATAAATTAATACTATTCAGTGACGGGACTTTTTTTCATATTTACCTTTGCCGTAACCTCCGCCTCCGCTGTGTCCACCAGCAGCGTTACCACCTTAAAGTTACGAAGAATATTCCTTTTATTATAGATCCACCTATTATAATATTTTATGTACCTTTTCCATAGCCACCGCCTCCGTAGCCACCACCTCCGTGTCCACCAGCGTCGCCACCTATGATTTTTCAGCGTTCCCATTTAATGGAACAAAATGTTACCTTTAAAACTCTTACCCTTTCCGCTGCCGCCACCTCCGTATCCGCCACCTCCGTATCCGCCACCTCCGTGACCGCCGGCATCACCACCTAGATTAACCACAGGAATTAAAATGCGTTGATTAAAACGCATTTCGCGTTATTTCCTACCTTTTCCGTAGCCGCCGCCTCCATAGCCACCACCTCCGTGTCCACCAGCAGCTTCGCCACCTAGATTAACCCAAGCAATTACGAAATCCCTACAAAAACACACTTTTCTCTTAAGCGGTCACCTTTGCCATATCCGCCGCCTCCGTGTCCACCAGCATCACCACCTGTAATAGCAAATTATAATTGTATTTTTTCCGCCTTTCACGAGGTTGCTAAGTAATGAACATACCTTTTCCGTAGCCACTGCCTCCATGACCACCAGCGTCACCGCCTAATTCGCAAATTACCGCCAATGAAGTTCGAGTATTTTTTTTTCCTTTTTAGCCTACTACTTACCCTTGCCGTAGCCGCCACCGCCTCCGTGACCGCCCCCTTGGCCGCCCCCTCCGTAGCCAGCGACTGCTTTGCCACCGCCGCCGTATCCGCCGCCGTATCCGCCACCTCCGTGGCCACCGCCTCCATATCCACCACCTCCGCCTCCATGGCCGCCGCCTCCGTAGCCACCACCTCCGCCTCCATGGCCGCCGCCTCCGTAGCCACCACCTCCGTGACCACCGCCTCCGTAGCCACCACCTCCATGGCCACCGCCTCCATATCCTCCGCAGCCACCACCCCCGTGGCCACCGCCACCGTAGCCACCTCCTCCGTGGCCACCACCTCCGTAGCCGCCGCCTCCGTAGCCACCACCTCCGTAGCCGCCGCCGCCGTATCCTATTAAGAGCTTTTATCATGTTTGGTCGCTTGTGTACTGCCGCAACTTACCTCCACCACCGCCTCCCTTGCCACCTTTACCACCAGCTATCACGAGGCCAACTACGGCCAACACCACGGTGCTTCGTAACATCTAGGGTTTATTAAAAGTTAATTATATTGTCTTTAGTTTAATGTACTAGGTATCATTACCAGTCGTGACGCCATGTTGATGGCGTTGGTTGTCGAGTTGTTTTCTTCGAGAACGGTAAGTCTTATGGACTTCGGTGGTCTTCACTGAACTACTGGAGGAAGGCAGCTGAAGAACTGATGGTTGTCCTTTCCAAGGCGCTCGGCTTATATACCAACAAAGTTTTTGTTGGATGTCCAAGTTTCTCTAGCGTTTCCTTCTTTCTTGCCGTTTCCTTTTCGCTCCAACCGTGTTCCCTCAATCAAAGAGGCTCGTTCGTTCTTATTGTTGGTCTCGAAAAGCGTCACAAAATTTTAATGGTTGAGAAACGGTAACACCTACAGGTACTGAGGAAAGGGGAAGGAAAGAGAGAGTTGGACTAGCCAAAAGGCTTAACCGATGCTCCATTCACAGAGACAAATGTTGGGCCTCTGGTGCTTTAACAATGTAGTGAGGTAGCAATTGGAATAGGAAAGAAAGGCATGAGCGACCAAGAGTTCATCAAGTAGCAATCTATAAAATTTCTTTGTGTTGTGTTTTAACACCTTCGTTGATTGAGCATGAAGAATAATTTTACGATGTGAAAGAAATTCGAAAATTCTGGGTATTTAAAAATATGGACCAACTTTAGTTCTTTGTTGAGAAATACAAGAAAGTTCTGCTGGAAGCCAATATCTATGGCGATGAAACTGGAAAAAAAAATCGTTCCGGGGAAAATGGTCCGTTTCCGGAGTTTTGTAGCCCTTTAACCAAGAATAATCGATTAAGGTTCTGGTTTGCTTTACTAGTGTTGAAGTCAGCGACTTCTGAAGTTGAAGTTGCTAAATGGAGCGGAGAAATGGTCTGGATCTCCAAGTAGTAGGTTACCGTTAGCGATTTTTTTCCACTGGGTAGTTATCTTTACTTCGCAGTATACGTGATTCATGGATAAATAGAGTGCATTAACATCTTTCTTGGAAATTCTATTGAAAACAGGAAGAGCATTGTTGATTACGACAGTCTGACCGACGAACTGCCTTGAAAGACTACGGTGAAGACCCAGCTCACTGTAGATTCAGTGTGTAATGGGTTTTCAGTAGAAAAAGAATAGGCTCCAGTTCACGTTGGAATTCAACTTAAGACTAAATAAAAACATTCTTGAGAATATTGATTAAAGGAGAAGAGATCTATTCTTAACGCTTCTAGTTTTTTTACGAGATTGACAAGTGGATGTGTACTTCAGTGGAACGTCGAGGCTGATATTTAGTAATTGGAATTGTTACAACCTTCAGTAAAGCAGAAAAAAACGTCTCTCTTCAAGGAATTGTACTTTGGAAACTAAAATCATATGGGAGACACTTGAAATCCAGAAATCGAACCGTGTCAATTTATTTCTGTCAATATCTTTTAAGCTTGCTTTGAGGAATTAAAGGAGTATGGTAAACAGGTATACTCTAAGGACACAGACGGACAGATCGTGTATTGAAAACTTACGACGTGCAATTTTAGTCATAATTTCGAACCAGCCTAGTACATCCAACATGACGAACATCCTTCTGAAGTAATTATGCATGTGAACTTTAAAGTTAAGTTTAGTTTTCAAATTTTCGCCCTAATTGAAAACTGTTTGACCGATCTAGTAGTGCGTCACCAAATGTGAAAGCATTTTGATTCTATGTAGACACAATCTTAACCGCTATGTCTGAAAAGTTTGCTATTCAAACAAATATTTTTGAAATAATACATTAGCTATAGTATTGGTTGGTATTTATCGAAGTTTGAAGGTCAGGGAGCCTTTCTGAAATTTTGTGCAAAGAATGGGGATGAACGAAGGGCATCTAATTTCGTTGATGTTTCGTAAGATTGGCATTCCATTAAAATTTGGAGCATAAATTTATTGATTGTTTCCGGATTTTATTCATTTTAGCACTTTTTAATAAGGAAGGAACGTCACCAAAGAGAAAGCTTCGTCAGTCTTCTATAAGGGACGGTAATGAATAGCTTTTTGCCATTTTAAAACGTCGGTGGTCATTCATCCGGATAAAAGCTGGCGATAAAGCGCTCCATATAGCCGAAACCAGTGTTTTGTGCAGATGGCACCTGCCCAACAGTTGCTAGCGGAATGACTAGGAAAAAGGCAACTTCCTTGTTGCTCACCAACTGCTGTCTGGCATCGAGATTTTGATTCTTAACTTCCTTGTTTACAAACTTTCTTTAGAAAATCCACTTTTCGCTACTTTCCCTTCGTAAACATTATACGCAGCATCGCACCAAGCCTAGCCCACGCTGAAATGAAACGCACTACACAATATTGTGTTGTGCGTAGCGATGGTTTCACTTTCACTATGCTCATCGATGTTACGTATGTCATCAAATTGCAAAACCAGATTAGTGGGAACCATATTCGCATCGAGGTCTTCATCACATGCCATAAGGCCCCGATATACACATCCCTCTCATGGGCGAATAACATGGGGAATTTCGGGGGATGGTTTCTTAATAATGGTTCAGTAAATTTCTAATCAATGTTGACAGTAAAGTTTGTTTTATTAATGTCTAGTGCGCATGTTCGAGGAATTTTTAAAATATAATGTAAATAAATTTTAAAACTGTAAGAACATTTTTACATATGTTGAAAAACGTGAAAAAATCAAAATGTCCCTTTGTTATGCAATATGTATCTTTCTTCTACGTTTTTTGGTGAAAACAAGAATCACATCGGATGAGTAGTTCTTACGAAATCATGACTAAAATTTCTGAATTTTAGTAAATGATTTCGTAAAAACTACTCGTCGATTTGATCGTATTTTTACCAAAACATACGGGGGGAAGATATCTAGTGCTCCTGCCAACCAGATTTTAAATTCTTTCAGTATTTCAAAATGTGTGAAAATTCTCCCAGAGTTTTTAAACTTAATGAAAAAATATTTTTATAAAGTTTCGAACATACGCACTAGATATCAATAAGAGCAACGTTAGAGGAGGGATGGAACAGTGTGGACACTTTTCTGTAGTTCATTTTTCACTTCACGTGGAGACAAAACTGTAGCCTAAAACTATACTCATTAGATGGCCTGGTGTCCTGGCTATCAAATGAGGTATTGTACGCTTGAAAAACAGAAACAATAACACCAAACACCCATGAAAACTGGAGGCTCCTCCGACTGTCCAAAACAAGATACCGCGAATACAATTTGGACTTGGGTGTAGTGCGATTTGTCCGTGTGTTTTGCCATAAGAAAACTAATAGGCAGCCTTTTTTAAAAATACATAATAGACTTGAAATATCTAAACGAAACTTAACAGTTATACTCCCTTTCAATATAGGAATCATCCTAGCTCAAGTTAGTGCAAGGAAACTCACGATTTTGTAAAAATGATTATTCACAACAAGAAAAGGCAATGCAAATGGCTCAGTCCAAATCGTACTAAATCATCCCTTTGGAGTTTAAAATCTCGTGCAAAAAAAGGACAGCGATTTTAGAACAAACCTTTGGAGGAGTTATTCTCCAACTTGTCAGCTACATAAAAGTAATTTATATTTTACTTTTAGGTACATATTATGAGTGCTACAACGAAATAATCAGGACCCGTTTCTTACAAAAAGTGCCAAAAATTCAGTTTTTATTTATTTTCTCAAAAACGGTTAAATATTTTTCGACGAAAATTTCCTCATGAAAGCTTCGTCGTATTCACTAAGTGTACATTTTTTTCAGATCCAAACCTGTCGTAGTTCATTAGTAATGATTTTTGTACGGTTTGTCCCACGTGTAAACTGTCCCATCCCTCCTCTACTGCCAACATGGAAGTGCAATTTACTGAACCGTTATTAAGAAACTATCCCCCGAAATTCCCCATGATATACGCCCATAAAACGGGTGTATATACAGGTGCCATAACGCTTAATAATATGTTTGTTCCCCACATTCTTACTGGTATAGTGACATAAAGCTATTCACTGAGGTACAAAACACAGCGTATAATTGGAACTATTATTAGCAGGGCCGTACCTAGGATTTCGATTCGGAGGGTTCATTTAATTTTTTTCGACATCCTCTTATATTCCCCTTTTCAAAAGATTGTGTATTTATGTGTGCGGAGGGGGGGGGGAGGGGTAAAACTCTTCTAACAGCCCCTCGCTACGGACTTTGTAGCTAGTCATGGTGCTAGTCATGGTTGCAGCAGCAACTTTATTCTTGTATTTGAGCTTCACTTTTACTATCATATACATGCTTGCAGAGTTTGTATATTTAAAACATTGTTTCTATTACTTTTTGTACGATTTCATGCCGACTATGTTAAAAATATCGTACAAATAGTCGAAAGTTTAGTGTTTTGGAGGAATTTACAAGGGTCTCGGTCGTTTGTTGCAGTCTACTAAGCTAGTACATCCATTTTTAAGGGATTTAGGTTCAGTCTACTTGCCTTTATTGCATTGATACACTTTTTGTATTTCAATAACTACTGTACTAAACAAGTACTTCTTTTTCATATAAATACCTTTTCAAAGGACTACAAGTTTTGCTTAAAGGATCATTTGGGTTAAAATATATTGTATTTACTGTACATACTAAAACCCTCCTTTATACATCAATATGTTATACACAGAGCTAAAAATCGCTCGTTTTTCAACGAGCGCGCTCGCTCGCGCTCGCAATTTTTAAAAAAGAGCGGCTCGTAATCTTATAATTTTATTTAAAGAAATTTACTCTTCTTTGACCATGACACGTATAAGGAGAATTTGCGAAAGTCAATGGAAGGGCCAGGTTATTTTAGCGAAAGTAATCCGTTTCCTACAGCAGCATTACGATACTAAGGCCACGGTGGAACCAACCTACTTAAGGCCCATTTACATTGAAATTTCGAAAACGGTGACAACTATTATTCCGAAACGAATGGTAAAGCCCTGCTAGATTTTTGACATAAAGTACCGGCTTTTAAATCTAGGTGGCGCTGCTACAACGAGCGTGCGCTCTTTCGGTTTGCGCTCGCGCTCGCAAATTTTTGAAACGAGCAATCGCGCTCATCGCTCGCAAAATTTCGAGCGCGCTCGTTTTAGCTCTGGTTATACATTTAGCAACGCGTAACTATTTTTTTAGAACTTTAAGTAGAAATAGCCTAAATAATTCCAATTAAATGAAATTAATGCAGAATTTTTCTTCGCAATTTTCATGCAGAAGGGAAATTTGCGGTAACCAGGTCCTTGTTTTTATAAATCAAAAGCCAGCACGGTTGACACCAGTAGCACCAGTTCTCTTTCTTCACATATATTACAACAAATGATGACACATTACAAGTATAATATCTTTTCAGTGTAGAAGGCTAAACAAACTAAGAGCAATGCTAATAAGAGAGCTTTCAAAATTAACGCTACATTTCAACGCAGAATCTTTTCTTTGCAATGTTAAAGCTTTTCCTAGTTGTCATCTTTGTTAAAAGCGCTATTAATATTTTTATGGAAAGGTAGCCAGACTATTAAGTCACAATATTTGGTGAATTTATTAAAAGTTATATGTCTCCTATGCAATTTGTTTATCTTTGAAATAAAAAGGGGCCAGCAAAGAGCAAAAGTTCACAGTGGTAATAAAATAAAAGAACACTAGTATCTCTTTCCTTTCCTACACAAAATATGGAGTTATTTGAAAAGTACTCTTTTCTAACGTTATTTTGAAAACAATAACTATCCTGTAATTTCAAACACTAAAAATGTATTATAGGAAGCGTAATGAAACAGATAAGCTGTGTTAAAGTTTTTACTAAAGCTAAAGTTTCTCATGACGGTAAAGGTATTTTTTTAAATCGAAGCCAATTTTATGCCTATGTGAGTTTCATTGTATTTATATTCAATGACAAAAATCGTGTCTAACGAGCAAGAATAACATCGAGAAAAAATTCATTTTGCACTTGCGATGCGTGTAATACAGTGGCTTATAATGATAAGCTCGGGACCGGACAGGAATCATCGGTATAGGTGGACTATCGATATATCAGGGCTTGCCTTCACGTCAAGCCATAAAAACATCAATGAAATACAAAACGTAGTGATATATCATATTATGGTTTAAATATTTGTCACATCACTGACTGTAATACACCAAACTGCTTGCAATTGAGTCTTTCATTTTTTCAAATAAAGCCACAATTTCCACTCGCTGGTCGATTATTACAGTTTTCCTTTTTTCCATCTTTTCCTCACGATTCTCAGCGCTGCACTGTACTGTACAGTACGTTGTAATTGAGAAGGGTCGAAGGTGAGTGGTTGTGAACGCTGGTTACGTCAAAATTGTGAAAGCATGTTTAACTCTTTCGTGAAAATGGTAGGTTCCAATCTCGAAAATTACTGTCGGTCTCAGGACTTTAGTATATCTGAAGCTGGAAACCATTGCAACATACCCAACGGGGCTTCAAAATTTTATCGGTATAGGCGGAGTTTCGTTATAAGCGAAGTCGGTATAAGCGGACTTCATTATTATTGGATTAAACGGGACAAAAACGGTACCGTAATTTTTTTATCGTTATGTCAAGAATCGTTATGAGTGGACTCCGCTGTACTAGTAATACTTATTAACAAAGACCCTCAAGCGTGAATAAGGTCATTAAAAATTCAGTCTCGAAAAGCTTATTCTTTGCCTCAGGGTATGGTTCGCTAGTGATCAGGACAGAAGATTTTCTGGTACTGCGGTAAATCTTTAATACATAAAACAAGTTATTATAAAACAAATAGAAACAAAGTTTAGACGCCATCCGGCTTTCAGCTTACCGAATAAGAATAAAAGGCAAATTCGTCTACCCTATCGTCATTTTCTTCGGAATCCGGACACGCTAATCTTTCAGTTAGTCGACTCGGATGCGATTCATTATCCACTGACAGAACATCGATCCTGGGAAATAGATCTACTTGTGCGCCACCTCTCTAAAATATTAATGTTATTTCACACAAGAATAGCGAAAATATTTGCACGCTTTACTACACGAATAATACAACTACCTGAGTGTTTTTATTGAAGAATTTCAAATTGACTACAATGTTACTCCGTGGCTCCATAAAGATTGCAAATTGATGACTAACTACATTGTCTTCTCGCAGCCTAGAAGAGTGATGATATTTAGCACTACACACAAGATATTCCCACAGATACTTACACTTTAGCTAAGTAAATAGCTGTTTGATTCCTCGCGAATCTGATGTTATTGTATTCAATCAGTCCTCGTTTTCTAGTCACACTCTTGTATGTAGGGATTTTGCCTTTGCCCAGCTCTCTAATAAATGAAATAATATTTCCTTCCCATCTGAACTGCAAAAGAAAACACGTGAATTTAAAGGTTCCTTACACAGTGCAGTTAACCAGCAATGCGGGCCCGTTGACGTAAAAGAAAGCTTCTTGGTACGTATCTGAAGGATTCCTAAATTGGTATCGGTAAACGCCGGCTACACGCCCAAGAAGTGGAGTACGATTCACTCCCAGAAATCTTTTCTGGATGATTGCATTGTCCAACTCCGGAAACCCGGTCTATTCAGAAAATCAATTTGGGTGGAAAACACAGAATTCTGTTTACCGGTGTTGACACGCGTGAATCTACTTTTCTCGGCGGAAAATCCCTGTCAATATCCCACTTGAAAGTGCACTTATAGTCACAGTCTAATCTTTCTGACAGTTGGGCTAAAATAGCACGGGTTGCGTTGTTATTCTTATAGGAGACAACTGAAGTTTTATGACTTGGGAATTGTTTCTAAATAAAATAATTATGGATTACGTCAGAAACGTTGAACTGTTACATGCAGCATTCATATTTCAGAATTAACTCGAAGCAAACTTTATGTATTGTTTAATTTTACCTCCAGCGCAAAGCCGAGTAGAGTATCTTCCTTATCAAGTCCCTCAAAATCTCTCAAGAAATCGTTATTGTGGAATTCGAGTGTTTCCGGAATCACAAAGTTCGGTGATAACTTTCTAATAATTGTAGATGCCTCTGAGCGGACCGTTGTTTCGTTTTGACCCTATTTAGGAATAATGTTTGCATTTGTGTATTTTAGCTCGTAAACTTGGACTCACCTCCGATCTGCTTTTTCCTGCACCCGGACCGTAATCTGCATTCATAATTATTGTAACGCTACCATTCTTTCCCGGTTGCAACGTAATCGACATCCCATAATTAAGCAAATCTGGTGTTCTATTGTCAGTAAAGCGGCACACTTTTATACTCAATGCATTGCGCTTGTCATAAATGTTACACTCACATTGCTGTAAAAAGAGCAGCAGAATGTCCGCCCATTCTTAGGGCATCGTAAACTTGTTGAGCGAGTTGTTTCGGCAGACTGATGAGTGTGTCGTCACCCTCTCCATCTAGCACCCTGGAAAATGGAGATTGCGTAAACTATTCCTTGCAAAAAAAAATGACAAGATTGAAAGAAAGATAAAAACTTACAGGTCAAAAATTGGTCCCAACGGGACGTTCAAATTGTATTTCCCTTCTTGCGCTCGCGTTCCGTCAATGTTCGATATTGGGAAAACAGCCTGCAATTCGTTAGCTAGTTCTACCGGCCCCACACGTAGCGTAATCTCGTCATGCTTTTTCGAACACAAAATGAATATCAGACATTTTTGTTTACGAAAAGGACACGAATTTGCTTACTTCTGTTTCAGTAGCTACCTGCGCTAGAACGGCTCCAACGAAACATAAAAGGGCAAAGAGCAGCAAGTGCTTCATGGCGATATGAAGGATGGTCTGAACAAGAGTGTTTTTATGTTGTATGTTTTTAAACAGATTTCACCATAAACTTGTGTAATTCTAGTCATATACTGAACTTATTTGCTACAGTGAATACCACACACTGAATGCGTTTTGCCAGAAAAGCCAGCTTCACCTATCCTAAGGTAAGATTTCGCTGAGGAATACTAGAGACTCAAGGTTTTCTCCGGCTCACCACTCCTTAAACCGTGCTCGCCAGGGTCACCGTACATCACGGCTGAGATAACGGTTGTAGTCCATTTTATTTATGAGCCTGCGTGACTCGCCAGAAACTAGAAACATACTAGAATTTTCCGTAACACAAATTCCATATTTTGAAAAGGAGAAGTTGAGTTTGTTCATTTGGTATCTTCGTACGTTTTTTACGTAAATGTTGGGATAAGGAAATTCTTCTAAAATCTTCATGTCTGATTTGCTCAATCACGAGATTTAGTGTATTCGCAATCGCTCAGGTTTGTTTCCCTACCCCAACTCGGTAACGTTTAATGCGCTGATAGAAAAACAATTCAAAGAGGGTGTGATTGAAAAGAAATAATACATCGGAATTCATGAACTACGGACAAGTGTAAAACGTCAGATCCTGAGGGAAATAACGCAAACTGTGTGCGAAATATATGAATGGTAATCGAACTTAAGATTAACCGATAAATATGTAAGTCTAATTGTTGTAGGATAGTTTTTAGAAAGCGTACATTTATAGAGAAATACGCTTTAAGGTTGGCCACCAAGCAGTTTAATGAAAGATACACTAATAGGCTATAGTGGTTTTCCATGAATCCATGAAAAATCAAGAGCAATTCTTGAGTCGACAGTAAGAAGTTGTTTCATTGAAATAAAAGATCATTTTTGACATAAATAGAATCAAGACAATGTTAGCTTTGGTTGAGTTATGCTAAGGTATTTCAAGATTAGCATAAATTAATAACAAAAAGTAATTGGTATTTCCCTCGCTTCTCATTAGTTTCCAGTTTTTTCCGTACCATCCCTAATAATGCGATGGAAAGAATGAGAAGCAGCTTTTTTAAAATTACTGTTTATTTTTATTTCCCTTTTTTAAGCATCTAACAAGTTTTCAGGTAGCCTGGATACTTTTCACCTACTGACTATAACGTCGGACAGTGCACTTCGTGATGAAAAAAGTGGATATCATGTAATACCAGCTTTTTCCTACGTCTTTATGGTTGTTGTATCAATATAATTTTAAATCTTGCTATCATTGTAGACCTACTCCTATAACAGGTACATGTACACTATTTTTACACAAGTTAACGGTATTTGACATAGGCTTATGCTTAGTCCGTACACAAATTCCTCACAAACCTGAATCGTATCCACAGTAGGATAAAACTTGTTTTTCTTTGGGCAAAGTCACGCTCGTCAAATTATGCACTGAAGTTTACTATAAAAGTGAGCTTGTTGAAAATTTACCCTCGTAGGTAAAACGTACGTCCTGGCTAGCGATTTTGGATAAATGAGTAAAAATGTTGGGAAGCACTGAAATACACGTACGACCCGACATCGATCAAGTAAATTTCGGTTGTCATGGTACCCAGTGTTTGGCTCGGACATTTACCAATATGTGTCCTTTGTTCTGTGTTTTATAGCTTATAGAACATTTTTTTTTCATGATCATTAGTTGCTTGCTATTGATTTTTTTCGTAAATTACGCGAGTTTATTGGATCTTATAACGTATGTTCTTGTAGGACTTCCGTTCTGTAGTTTTATAACATTTTAATTAGACTTATGTTTAAGAAGTACAGAAACACGGTTCCTGTTAGTCTTTTGTTTCAACTTATGCATGATTAAATAAACTTCAAGCAAGTTGCAGAGACGCGTGCCTATTGAGAAGACCTTAGCTGCTACTTTCCTTGATCAACCAGTGCTCGAAAATGAGGTTTAATATGCGGGCATTGTTAAACCCTTTTCCGTTCTACTGTTTTCACTCTAGACGTTGCAGCTTGAAGTGTTTACCAGAACATCCTACTGACAGCAGATATTTTCATAACAGTCGCATCTGTTTTAGCTCCCCCTTGTCAAAACCAGCCCACACTTGTTAAGCTGTTGGAAACTGTCATCTCTTTTTGCACCCCTCTAATTATGTTTGTCGTTGTACTCAACAGTTTGACTCAGATGTCCAGCATGAAAGTAAACGAAGTTAGAAGTTCCTCGGTACCACAACTACTGCTATTGAACTTCATGACTAAAGAAGTAATTCATAAACGTCTGTTGGTCCACGGATCCTTTACGACTATAACCCGCTGGCACCTGTCTGTGATTGAAGAAGAAATTCGGCCTTGTGATTGAAATAAACCGTACCCTCACAATCTACCGCCTCATAAATCCATTAAGTCGAGTTTTACGGTAATCATGTCACTCAGGTACGTGTGCAACAACTTGTCATCGATACAGAAGGTTAATCGCAATGTACTTAACAAAATGATACAATGATCCAGCCTAACACAAATAATACTTGAAGAGGAGACACATCGACAGATCGCCAAAGATAGGGGAACAGGTGCGTTCTATCAAAATCGCAGTCTCCTGCTACCGTGTATATGTTACAGTCATGTAGGTCAGCCATTCTTTCATTCACGAATTTGTTTATCCCTGACGACATAATACCTTGTCAGATTTGGAACACATGATCTGTTGTCTCGCTTAGCGTATTATTTTATTAGTGAATAGGAACCATTGATTAGCCTAAGTATTCCGTATTTTTTACTTTTTCTTTTGCTATTGCACGTCAATGTTTCCCATTACAAAAATTATCGTAGACAACTCTTAGATTTTTAACCAAAGGCCTTTTACATAAAACATGGGTGGCACACACCTAAAATGCACATATCGGATTTGCACACTTCATTTGCATTGCAGACTCCCATACAAATCTTGGGGTAACACCTTTTACCCCCGAAGACTGTGAAACCACAGAATGCCAGCTTGTCTTCGCACGTGTCATTACTTGTGCAGGCCGGTTCTGTAATGAAAAATGTGTGTAAAATGTGTAAAAATGTAGGAAAATGTGTTAAAAAAATATACACTATTATCACTAAGTTTAACACTCACAGCAGTCACCCCTTAACCATTCCGTACAAACAAACAAAAATAATAATAAAGAATGATGAAGAAATGGAAGAGAAATAAGAACTCACGATTCCAGTGAGTCCGACTCCACGAACTGAGCGGAATGGCCAGACTTAAATAAGCAACCATCAAAAGGATAACGAAGACAGCCTAAACATTATTAAGTTACATAAGTTAGTGCCGGACGCGTACTATTACTGAATTAGCAAATTGTTTAAATTTGACAAATGAAGAACAGCGAAAGGGTTTTTACCTTTACGTATGTCATGGCCAAGCTTTTACCGAGCTCCACGCGGTATGCTCCTTACTAGTATCCGTTTAAACTAAGTTGCAATAAAATATATACCAGCAGTGAGTTCCACATATCCCCTAACGTGACGTAGTTTATTTAGTCCGTGCGGTACATAGCCACAGTACAAACAGACCGGGCAATATTGTTGTGGTTTTTTGTCACTAGAGCCCTTGACTGGTTCCGTTTTCCTGTCTCAGAGCACGAGAGACCCATTTACGAGATGCGTCATGCCATTCAGGACCGCTTGCACTTTTACCCTATGGTAAATTTTACAATAGACTATTTCCACGTTTGTCTCTGTAGTCTTAACGAGGTGTGTCACGGAAAGCCGTGAAATGGTCAATAAAGTGGCTTTCGGTTTTCAGAGCCGTTGCAGCCCTTTTCCTTTCCTTTCTTATTTATGTAATTATTTTACGACGCAGCTTTTTTTTAACCAATGACGAAATTCCCATTAACGGTGTAACTATCTATAGTGAACGAGTTCTATGTTGGCATGTACCTTTTTGCAGATCATTAGGTTTAGGAAGCTTATTCAAACTTAAGTTTACTTCGCAAACTGAGGGGGGCATAAAATGTGCAGATTAGTATTTTTTCTTGCCAAGATATTCTCTTTTCGTCGAGTAGATTAATGTCCTCACCTCCTGCCAATGACGTGGGTCGGAAGTTTTATTGGGCTCATGGCTTACGCAAATGGTTTTTGTACTCTTGCCAAAGTATGCAATGGATCACTGAGCCAATCTTAACGTCGACCAAGACAGACGATCGTCAAGGTTCAGGTTCACTTCACGGGAAGTAAGAATAATTGTATGGAAGATTGGAAGATTTTTTTTCTTTTTTTTCTGGGGGGAGGAGAAATTCACGATAGCCAATACTGAATAGGTCGATCAAGAACCCCAATCCCTTGTAAACTTTTCCAGCAATTACGAAAATGTATTTTCAAACTTTCGTGTTCTTCACAGATACTTCATGCATTACATCTAGTGACATTATCAGGTAGCGAAATTCACTGTTGCTAAATTCATAAGACTTCTACCCTTCTAGCTTATTTCCAAGAAAATTCTCTTTTTGCCTTGAAAGGCACACGTTATGTTTCGCGAGCTTTTTTCGGGCATCGACGATTTCGTTGTTGCCTTAGTACTAAGTCAGCTTATGCTCGAAATAGCTTTACTACAGAAAGCTTGATTGCATTGAACAATGGGATAATACGCATGACATCGCGGTGTCATGCCATAATTAATTAACAGATTTCAAGCAATGAGGTCACAAAAGGTACCTCAAGGTCTGCCATGCCTTAGCTGGTGCTAAAAAGGGAAGAAAGGAAACAACAGACAACATGTACTCTTTCCACAATTGTATTTCGAACATTAACGAGGAAAAATACGAGAGAATACGAAGAATAACGAATACGAGGGAAAAGATTTATATAAGTGCTTTATGATTTTAAGAAACTTTTCGTACCTTCTATGGAGCGATATCGAGATTAGGCTATATATCCGACAAAGATCTATGGTACCCGAATAGAACACAGTAACAAAACGAACGCTTGTGGAATGTCTGGGCGTTGTAAATTGACTTCTTCTTTCGGACGACCAATGACTACTGAAGCAGTTTAATGAAAGATACACAAAAAGGAGACATCTTGAACTTACTATAAAAAAGAATTGCTTAATAAAAAAAGAAATAACTGTCTCTTGAAATTCCTGGCATGATCTTTGTTTCAATTAACTGCTTGTCTTCCGGAGATTCGTGCTTTAGAATTACGGACAAATGAAGTTCGCGTCTGATTGAAGGCTACTTTAGCATACAATGCACGGTTGACATCACTCACCATTACTGACATAATGGACGTACATAATTTGGCACTGAGTGGGCGTTTAATAGAAACTTCATAGCATTCAATTAATTACGAGTGAAATAGGAGCCTAGTCGGCGTCTGAACTTTCACAGTTCATTATTGGACCGTCCTCCCCCTCAATTTGGATTTCTGTCTCTTCCGACTGGTAAAGTCCCTTTTTCCAGCTACTCCGTTTAGCTTCAGATTGTTCAACTCTCCACAAAATCCAAGACGTCGAAGGAAGGACTGCTGGATGAGTGTCGTGTCACTCCCTTCGTCTATCGGCATGTTCGCGCCGACCTTACCGCCGTTCGCGTCAATAACCCGCACGGTCATTACGCCCAATGCCACCTTTTCAGGTCGTTTCTGCGATACGTGGGCTGAAGTAGCTTCGACGGTCACTTCGCTTTTGTGTAATAGACAGTGATGTCGATGTTTACATCCATTCACGTTACACTCCCGACCTGTTCTGCACTCCCTCGACGGGTGCTTTCCTCGAAGACAGGAATAGCAAAGTCTTTTTTCCTCTGCCATTTTCAAACGGGCATTCACCGGCATGGCTAGAAATATTGAACAACTTTCTAAACAGTGATCTTTGCCACAACACCAACAACCCGTGGTCTTGTTCTTGGTTGGTTCGGTTGAGGCTCGAGCGCCTTCAGGCGGTTCAGCCATGACGTTATTGACCCGGCCCTTCGGTTTGAGCTCCGCTTCTTTATGAACCTTTTCTTGCTCTGCCGCGAGGTCATAAACGTTCCGATACGCATTGGCTCGGTCGCATAGCCAGGTGCCGAATCGTCCCAGGTCCCAAAAGAAGGTGCCCGATGCGCAACCTTCATTCCAAACCAAGCGATCTTGAACCGTTAGCTTGGCTGTCACCCTTTCGATTACATCCCGATGGTTGCTGCCTCCTATCCGACTCAAATTAAATAGATGTGTTCGCACCCGTTCGGCGAAACGCTTAAAGACAGTTGGGTTGCCTTTTCCTGCTTCAAGTCGTTCGATCGCCTGTAGGTGAGCAGCACGCATTACGTCCCTTCGGCTGCAAGTCTCCTTCAATCGGATTAACACTTCCTTATAGGCCTCTTCGCCATCACCGAGGCCGTACACAATATCTCGACAGTCTCCTCGCAAACTTCGTCGTAAGATGGCGAGTTTCTCTCGGGGGCCCTTCCGAGTTTGATGAACACGGGACTGGAAGAGGTCAATCCACTGGAACCATTCCAGTGCCGTACCGGAATATGGATCCATTGCGTATCCAGTGGAGTGACTGTTGCACCCGCAGCTTTTGCTGATTGAAAGTTCCCGCCCACTCGTATACCTGTCGATCCAGTCATCTGGCGCTTCGACGACGGGGTTCTGGGTGTTCAACCACTCCGAAACTCGGTGCCTCGGGGGGGACACAACCCTAATCTCCCTTTGAGTTCGTTGCTGAGGGGCCTTCGCCTTACCGATGAGGTCTTCTAGGGTTTTAACCAAGCTTCCTCTGATCTGTTCCGAAATTTAGCTTACAGAGTCTACCATATCGGCGGATGGTCGTTGTTCGGGTTCGTGATTCTCGCAAACGCTTCCGGGTGGCGGCGGAGGGAATTTTTGCTCGTCGACTGCCGTGCTTGCCGCGTCATCCGGAAATTGCTGCAGGTACGCTTGCACCGCTTCCGTCTGTTTTTCTACTTCGCTCCAGTATTTCGCCTGGAGATTCGCCTCCTTTGTGGCTTCCTCGCTTCATCCTCTAGACCGTCCGAAAGTTCTTCATTGATCTTCTCGGTCTCCTTGTGGGCTGTCTCGCACTCTCGTAACATGGTCTGGATGACCCGTCTCGATCGCTTCTCTTTTATAAGAAGTCCAATTTGGTTACAGTAACCACTAATTTTCGGCGAAGATTTGTCTGCCTCCTCTTGAGTTGCGTAACATCAGTCGCTTCAACATTGGCAGCTGCCATCTTAATGGTTGCCTGACCGAAGACTGAACACTTGTTGGGGTTCGCGGCGTCTCGCCCTTGTGACTAATGAATATGGGCGATGACGCTACGCGCGTTCCACCAACGTTTTGTTCGACACAAAGCACTTACACAGATTTTAAACAGACTGACCGAATCCGGCCCGGAGGACCAAATGTTTTTGCTGGATGTTGGTGCAAAATTATTAACAATAACGCTGGCTGGTCAGTTTGATATTTGTCTTTAAAATGCTTTATTAAAACAACAGAATTTCAAAGCGATCACAACAACTCCCACACACAACCAACTCAACTACTCTCTCTTTTCGCTCTACTTGTTGTCAACCCCTTTTTCCCATCTCCGGCTTCATCCCTCAGGCATTCAGCCTATATAAAGAGGTAAAACAAAAACACATGCAAAAAAAACCTGTCTCTACTTAGACCTCGGCAATTCCCCTGAGACCACGTGACCTTCGTTTCACGTCTCAACAGTTCGTCTCAGTTTTATCTTCAGGAAATCGTTTCAGAATGGAAGGGTTTAGAGAGATTCGTATGGTCTAGGATTTTGCAGTCACTTTTTGCGTCAAATTAGTAAACTGGCCAACTCGGCCAATTGGCAAGATGCTAGTGTGTCTACGTGCTATACCAAGGGTACAGTCGAGGTAACTCAAAGGGGTAAATTTGCACAAGGTTTAAAGCAATTGTTTAAAGCTTGAGGCACCATTGATCTGTGTTCGTAGCTCATACGTTTATAATACGGGTAGTACGATCCTTGTTGGTCGGAATATTCTAGAATTCCTTTAAAAATTTGTCACGTATTTTTCCTTTATAATGCGTCTTTCTCGATTCCATATGAAAAAATATTATTTATCTGGAAGAAGTCGTACTACATACTATTGACGATACGACGAAATAACTATAACTGAAAACAATTCAAACGCCTTTCGAGGCAAACTCATTGTATTGACTTTGGTATGGATAAATTTGTTCTTCTGTACAAACCGCAACATCATCCAAGGGGAGTACTAAAAAACACGAAAAAATGGGGAAACGCCACAATATTGCGCAGAAGAAAGACTTAAAAAAGAGTACAGGAGTGGAGTAACAAGTTAAGAGGCAAATTTCATTTAAGTTAAGATGGAGGGCATCAGTGTTTTTTTTTTCAAGAGCACACACATATACTTTCTTACACAAGGTAACATAAACCAATTCTATTAAATTAAGTTTCCATAACAGTAATAAGGAAGCTCACATTTGTTTCGCAAGAAATAGAAGTAAAAACGGGAGCAAGGTTTCAAACCAGATAATAATTGTTATTCGCGTAAACTAAGTCCAGTCGGCCGCTATTACGTAAACTCGCTCTTTAATCGTCACCTGTAAATCAGACCCACAAACCAAAATTAAGTCCTACCGTTTTACACAAAACCTCTGACATAGCTCTTTCCAATGAAAAAGGTCATATACACTTTTAATTTTACCGCAACTCTTTCAAACGAATCTACCAAACGAATCTATCCATGAGTATTTAATAGTTAAAAAATCATAAACAACACAAAGAAAGAAAAAATTAAAATGTTTGAAGTTAATTTTAAAGGTAAATAAGTAAAGACAATAAAAGCGTGCAGCAAGCGGAACTGAATATAGTTAAAGCCACACCTTGCACTTGTTTGTAGGAAAACTCGTGGAACTGTTCCGACGTGGCCACCGTAGTTGACATTTCTTCCATGCCTTTTTTGCGTCCCCCGCACCGCAAAGCGAACGTAAAGTGTTTAAACGTAAGTCAAAATAACCAAAAACCCCAGCACCGTTACCCCAAAGCCATGTTAGCGCCCACAAAGTAAGAAATTAAAGCAGAAAAATAAATAAACTTTGTTAAATGAACCCTCAACAGTTACCGGTTTCTTCCTCCTCTTCCTCTTGTGCCTCTTCGTCTTCCTCCTCTTCTTCTTCTTCCTCGTGGTCTTCTTGACCTTGTGCCCCATTGTCATCTCCAGTTCGGTTGTCGTTGTCAAAACCGGGCTGATACGATGTCAAGCCTTGGTTAGCTTGTTGAACGTCAGATTCTTGAGCCTGATAGTCGGTACCACCCCCCAAATCGCGCCATGTACCTTTCCCGCCTTCTTCACCCCAACCGTTGCCGTTGTCCTCGTCCTTTAATCTCGATTTCTCGTCACTTTCATCTTCTTCTTCCTCGTTGTCTTTACTTACTTGAGCTTCTTGCAAAGTTTGTGCGGCAAGTCTTCATTACGCCATACAAAAAATACGTCTCAATTAAACATAATAAAAAGTTTTGACAGACAGTTAATCAACACCATACCTTGGCATAACAGTTTTGGCCAACAGGTGGGCAGGTTCTGGCTCCAGGGACACTTCTCGGCTATTTAGGCCGTTAATATCGTGGTTAATGACGGGAACTTGTGGCAAAGCTCCGCGTGGCAGCTTGAGAAAGTCTTCTAGCGTGTCTGTTTCGTTGGCCTCATCAAATCCTTCATAATCCTAAAGTCATAAAGTTATCCTCTTCTTTTTACTTCGTTTTAATAGAAGTAGAAAACAAAGCTTACTCCACAATATTCTTCTTCGTTGAAGAATTGTGGAGGAATCGGATTTCGGGCATTCGGTTTAGCTTTCGAATTTTCTTGCATAAACTTGCGGTCGTCCACTCGACCGGGATCGGATATATCGATTGTCTGAAATTCGACGCCTTTGCTTTGCAAAATAAGGGTCGCTTTCATTTGCCGTTTCTTCACCTGTAACGCCAAAGAACGAAAGAAACAAAACACGCTTGAGTTTCCCGCTTAGAACGAGTTACCCTAAAATGCAGAAAAAAGTTTTCAAACTGAAGACAAACAGAGCTACTTGCCAACCCGGAAACTATGCTACAGCATGACTCGGTATCGGTATGTGTCACTAGTGCATTTTTGTCTCCCAGACCCTCATACTTTACGTGCTTCTCTTGTCCGTTTTCTGCCTCGACTTACTTTAGCCTCTCTTCTGTAACAAAGTTAACCGAACAGAACTGTTAGCTTACGAAACTTACCTCTTTATTGCCGGAAACACTTGAAACATACAGCTTGATAACCATGTTGCTTGAAAGACCTGTCCAAAATTAGTTTATGGTCAAAACCCTTGGACCCGAATGTTTTCGTTCGCTTGGGGAGGTGCCACTCAAGCTCTTAAAATGCGAAACTTGTAGTACGCCACGTTTCCCAGTTCACTTTCTACGACTTTTCCTGAACGTCCACGCGTTAAGCCACGACATCCATAGATGACTCTGGAGTAAGCGAAAATCGAAACAATAATTCGCGGGAAACCCGGAAATCTCCACGTGCCATAATAAACTAGGCATTTGTCGTGGTGTCAAAATGGCAACGAGTTCTTTTTCGAAGGTAAAGCTTCAGTAAAAGGTTGTTCCTGTATTAAAAATCTGTGTAGGGCTGTTTTTTATTTCAAGGGTCACAAGCGGGTCGAAAAAGGAAAGCATCGGCCACAAAATCAACAGATGATTTGAAAAGTCTTGTCTCTGCCACATTTGAAGGACCTGAAAATCACGCCAGTTTACGTTATGCAGCTTATAAGAAAATTTGGGAAGAGATTGACGGTGAAATTAAGGTAAAACATGCTTTTGATCTACAATTCATCTAACATATTTGCGTATGCCTTTACTACCGAAAAGAGTTTGCAAGAACAAAGCCATGCAGATTTGTTGGGGCAAGTTGTACAGTACGTGCAAGCAAGCCGTCCGGACGAGGAGAATATTCCTACTGCATACTTAACTATGGGAGTGAATGTGTCGGATCACCAGGCACTCCTAGCATTATTGGAATCCGAAATTAAAACCAATTGCACTCCTCACGTGGCCTGTTTACGAGCTAAAGATTGCCCTACCATCAAGCAGCTCATTTCGCAGACGGTAGTCCAAATTGTGAAAGACAATTCTGGAGATTGGGAAGACGAAGAAGAAGAGGATGCGAGAGAAGATGTTACAGCTGGATCTAAGTTAAAGCGTAGACGACAAGTACTCCCTTCGTTAGTGACGTGGTATGAAGCCTTAGAGGATAGGAAACCTGTAGTGGTTATCTTCGAAGACTTCGAAGTCCTGAATCCTAAAGCCCTGCAAGACTTTATCCTCATTCTAAAGTATTGATTCGACAAATGGAAGATTATGACGATAATAAATAACTCTTTCTCTCCAATTGTAGGTCTTATCGTCTGAGAGTGCCTTGGGTCTTAATTTTCGGGATCGCCACCTCACCATCGTTAATTCAAAGATCATTGCATTGCTCGGTATCCTCCAGTCTTTCTTGCCAGGCTTTCACCGCGCAGCCCTCCGTCCATTTACTCAACCGAATTCTTGAAAATGTCATTATCCAACCTGAATCAAAGTTCAAATTGGGTCCAAAAGTTCTCCGCCTACTTTTGGACGTCTTTTTGTACCATGATTTGTCTGTGGACACGTTTACCCGCAACTTGAAAGTAACTACTGATTACTCATCATTCTGTATTCTTTATTTCTTATTTCTGTTGATTTCTCCGTTTAGATCTGTCTGTTTGAACATTTTTGTAGCGCACCGCAGTCGATATTGTGTTGTTCAGCAACAGAAGCACCTATACGTATTAGCTTGCTAGCGAAGGAACATTTGGAATTGTTTCGAAAGTTGAATTCTTTCCGCCGGTATGTCGAAACCAACAAAACCGAAGTAGCGTTACTTACCGACGATAAAAAATTCAAAGTAAACTTACAATAGATAAAACTTACATCTGTTATATTGGAGTTCGTGGTTTCTATTCGTAGGAGTTCCTCACCGAAAGAGTTACAAATTTCTACCGTTATTTCAATCAACTCAAGTCTGTGGCTTTGGTTATCCATAAGTTGTGCGTTGGTTTGCCTGGCGCACCATTTGGGAAACAGGTTTTCGAATGATTACACTTATTTTAAGAATGCATTGAGATAGTGGGATTGCTTTCTTTGGCGCTTTAGTTCAGGGAAATTTACTGCGCAGTTTTATCAGAACCGTTGTATGGCTCCGAAGATTGTAACAGCTTGCTGCAGTTGTTAAAAATGTGTTCGCGGTCTGAAATAGAAGACAGAATGCGTTCTTTGTTCCAAGAACTCCAAGGTAAACCAATTCTCTTTTCATTTTCTTCTTGTGTTGTTGACTTTCGTTTGACGTATTTTCGTGCTCTAATCCAAAACTGGTGCTCTCTTTAGATGTACAAACAGATCGTGGGACGCAGAAAATGCTGTCGCGTTTGTCGGCCGCTATCGGAAACTTCGACGCGGTCATTAGCCAACCTACTGTCAGTGCTATAATATTTAACAAAAAAGAAAAAGTGGACAGATTTCAGCTGCGCGAAGTAAGCTGTAAATATAGATGCATGCGTACTTCAATTTATGAACTAGTAATGGAAAAGAAAGCATTCGTAAACCAAGCTATTTTCCTGTTTAACCTGAAAGAAATTCCTTTCAAAATAAACTTGTAATAAGTAAAAAATACGTTGTGGATTATCTATTTAGTTGTTTCATTTTATAATTAGTTTATTTTTCATTTTATTAATTTATATGTACTGGTTTATGTAGATTTTGTGTTATCTAATTTATTCATTTCTTTGTTATTAATTTTTTTTATCTTCCGTCTGGGTTTAGCAACTTTTGTTGGCAGCGAAGAGCAAAAAACCAACTACGGCGTTTGAAATTGGCCAAAAGGAAATACTGGACATTCTGCGAGAATATTTTCAAAGTTTTTCTCACGTCTTAAGTTTACCTTTCTACGAAGTCTTTTTCATGGATAATATTGGTGCAGTCAAAAATTACATTACGCCTGCCCCACGCGCGGCTTTACAGAAAGCACTAGTGGACCCTCATTCATATCTTCAGGTAAAATACTGAAACTCTTTCATTTTCTCAATTTCTTTCCGTGTTAATCTTTGTTTAACATTTTAGTGTTCTTGCTGTAAAATCCAAGACCGAACTTCGGTACTGGCCACAATGCCAGATTTGTCCATTGCCTACAAGTTACATTTGGAGTGTGGCAAACTTGTGAATCTCTACGACTGGCTCCAGGTAAAACCAAGTTTATCCTTTGTATTCTACCACATGTAATGGCAACGAAATTGAAGATACAGACTCGTCTGGCCAACATGAGGTCGAGAAGGTCTAGAATAGGCGACATGTGGATTCGCATGTCCGCTACCCAAGAATTCATTGACAGGTTGTGCAAGTACTAGTTGAGTGGATTGCAGATAAATTCAGGGGAAAGGCAAGTCAATTCAAACTTACGAAATTTAAAGAACTTTTGAAGTCAAACGTTTTAAGTCAGTTCTTTTTTATGTAAAAAATTTAAGCCAATCCTGTTGTCTGCGTTACTTTAGTATTTTTTTAAAGATGGTTAAATTCAGTTAGAATCGAATAGACATTTATTTAAAATGTACGCAAAATTCACAAAATACATAGATCTTGCCCAACGCTGCCAGACAGGTTGTTCAACAATAGAATCGTAATTAACTACTAAGCTTTGTGAACAAGTCTGTGTGTTTTTTTTTACTTAATACTAATGTCAAATCTATGTCGATCGTTCTACTGATTTTAATTCCTTTTGAAAATTTTCCCAGGCTTTTAGTGCTGTATTGCATCCTGATCGTACCGAAGACGCTCGCCACGTCGATCCCGTGTTACAGTATGGCTTCTTATTTTCGTATCTTCGCTGTTAATTAAAATCTTCAACTAGGGCGCGTTTCATGCGTTGTGTATCCACTTTGCAACTCTTGGGTTTTGTCAAACCATCCAAGCGCAAAACGGACCATGTGGAACGTCTCACGTGGGGCAGCGGTTCATAAGATTAAGCGTGAGTACAATCATTTCTGTGTTCATATTCTAAGTTTATTGAGATAGTACATTACAATCGGAGTAGAACACTTGAATTTACGCGGTAACAAAAAGCTTTCAAAGCAAAACGCTAAGAACAGTTTCACTGCTCTGTAGTAAAATGTGTATCGCACAAGGAAAATCAAAAAGACTGTGGGCGACCTTTCGGTAAATCAATTTTCACTACCCGTTTTCAGCAGCCGCAAAGCTTTTTCCAAGTTTTCAATCGCGTTTGGGACGTCTTCGTAAGTTAAAGCGCTGACTGCGAACTTGCAGAGCTTTCCGGCTCGGGTTAAGTGCTCAGCAGTGAGCGAAGTAGTAGGCGGCTTCACGTGACTGCAGGTTTCTGGTTGGGAGGGCGGGTTGTAGTGTTCTTGTTGGGGAGGAGGTGGAGGGTTGTAAGGGAGTGATGGTTGTTGAAAGTTGGTAGGCGGTGGTTGAGGAGGGTGGAAACCAAACTCTTGGGGTTGGGGTTGTTGAGGCGGAGGAGGGAAGAAAGTTGGGTTTGCGTTGGGCGTTGGATTGTTGAGATCCATGGCGGCAAATTCGTCTTCCATGCCACTTTGCGGACCCGGAATGGGCGTTTCACCATTTTTCAAACAATTGTGTATGTAGGCAGCTTTCCATTTGGCGTACTTCCGGTTGTGAGCGATGTCCTCGGACAATTCCCCAAACGTTGTTAACACGTCCATCAACATCCCAGCTGTATAAAACGCTTTGACCACATTCCTGCATGCCACAACAATTATACGTTTTTGTACTTGTGTTAATAAATTAAGATATGTGAGAAATAATAAAATCACGCAGGTAACAGCCTGCGAGTCTCCGTTGCAGTCGAGTCCCGACTCACGAAGATTCTCGATAACTTCCCATTACTGTCCCAGAAGGCTTCGTTGGCCTGCCCGCGTAAATAGCAAAACCTAACCTGACTCATTTCTTCACGAATGCGAGTGTTCGATTATGTTAGCCGTCACCAATTCACAGCGCAGGCGCTAGTTTCAGCCGAAAGGCCCTTCTGATCCAGCCAGCCGTACTCACGCGAAAAATTACAAAATTGGGTGCAAAACGGCATAAAAGATATTAATTTTAACGTTAGTTACGACTTAAAGCAATCTTAGAGAGCAACACTAATGGATATCTTTTCTTCCATTCACTAGTCAAGGAAAATAATTTAGTATTTCGATGTATGAATCCGATATGCTTCGATTTCGGCCCACAAAGGGAAAATCTTGCCGAGCTCCGGATTACTAATTTACTGATCAAATGTGTTTAGTCCAGAAGTAACCTCTATGATTAACTCTTGTTCACTTTATTAAGGTGTTCCCTACATTTGGTCGCGACTTAGAAACCTAAACCAGACTACTGCCAAAGCAAGCTCTTGTCTAGTTACTATGACATAAACAGGCGAAGCAAGTTGCCTACACCATAATCACCGCAACATTCCCTAATCTGACTCAAAGTAAATCCTTTCGAAAGAATCTATTTGTCAGTCCGGCACACACAATCGTAATGAGGCATGCGTCCGAGTGCATATATGCGAAGAATTGATTAGCCGTATCAAACCAATGCTTCACCTACATGCACACTAGGTTTGGACAAACAATTACTAGGTAAATTCTTCCCGAACGCAGACCTTGGTTAGGGTTAGTTAATACGTGGAGTTTGTAGGACACGGAACATCGTAATTCTACCACATTTGCGTTTAACCCATTGACTTCAGCGGTTTATCATAATCGAATATTTTGTAAGCTGAACTAGACTACTTGACTGGTACTTATCGCAAGACGAGACCCCCTGTAATATAATTATTTGTTCCGCTTTATGCTATTCGTTTTGTCTTCCCGTGATGGAGGTCCATCGTTACGTAAGAATACTCTCTGAATTACTTGTTAAAGTGCGAGGCTCTGTCCTCAGAATCAGCCCACTGAAATAGCTTGAGGGCATAATTTTCCAGATGGGCTTGGGCAACCATCTCGCTGGAAATGGCTTCATTGGGTTGCAAGGCTTTCTTTTCTTGTTCGAGCCACTCCATTAAAACCATGAGTACGGCTAAGCTCTCTTTGGATTTTTTGTCCAATTTTAAGCCTTGCTGTAATGCATACAGGCGACCTAAATGAAATGGGTATTGATTACGACGGTTTAGCATTGCAGGGTCGCCGAGACGATAACGCTTTTACATAAGAATGTAACTTACACCAGTAACCAATAACTGGATCACGGCCGTCATGTTCGCTAGCAGTCTTTAAATAATGTTGAATTGGTTTTAAAACCGGAGGCAAGGGAGCTAAAACCGGCGGGGCCATAATAACAAACACTTACTGGAACTCCCAATCATACTGTCAACACTGAATCATCTCTGGTGCTTCTGTAGTCCGTACTTAGATGGCGTTTCGAAGCGACATTTAAATGCCCTGTGGCGAACGATTTAAATAAGTATACGAAACCTCCAACAGGTTAGAACAGGCCGAAGAAAACTCCTTTTGCCCGGGCTTGATGCCGGTGACTTCCGAATCCAATAGTTGCCTACATTACACTTTTTTTTCTCGAAAGGGTTGCCAGGGGTAGGCTAAAGCTGTGTGAAAGGAACGCAATCTGAAATGATCAGAGATAGTATAGTAGCATGAAATACGATCTCAGTAACAATGTGCAAGGCTTTGACGTGTCTGAAGGAGGAAGAAAACCTTGGAAAAGTGTGAGGTATTGCAGACCGTGCTCACTTGAACTCGACAACGCTTTCTCAAGCCCTTTCTCACTTTTAATTAAATTTATTGGCACACGTGAAGCATTGAAGAAGCTCTTCAAGAACAATTGTAAAAGTCCGGTCATTTGCGGTTCAGGTTATCTAGTCTGCATTAGAAACATTAGAAATTAAAGTAAATGTTATAATGTAATGTATGTATAAATGTTTGCCTATGAATTGTTGCAATTTCTGACTAGTATACATTATTTAAAAAAGTTTCAAAAAATAGATTTTCATTTTACGTCACGCAAAACGCCACGTCACGTTTTGCTTTGCCTTTGGTCCACTTCGTGGATCGTTCTTGAAATCGAGGCAAATTGATACTATATTATAAAGTTTAAATACCGCAAAAGTTTCCTTTCGCGAGCTTAGCGGACCGCGTTTGCGCGCCTTGTTTAACAAGTCACTTTTCGCTTGTTCATTCTAACTGCCTGTCGTTATATTCATCAGTTCTTCTGTTGTTGTTTTTTCCTTGTCCAGGAAACTAATAGAATTCTAATATTAACGAAACAAGAACCACTTGTGACTTTCTGGTCGCGCAAAGTATGTGTTATGAATAGGCTACGACGAAGGCATGCACGTTTGTTCTATACTTGGCTCCGTTGAAAGCCCTTTTAAATAAGAGAAGCGTTAACATGTCGACAGTTTTCTCGCGTGAACTCTGTAAGTTAAAAACGCCCACGTACCAGTTACGAATTGCAACTTTTCTATATTTTTTTAAGGTCTGTCCACAATACTTCTGTTGGAACGTGTTCTATGCTCAAGTAATATCGTTAAATTTCGGTGTGAATTCGGAACCTCAGACCAAGTCTGCCTCCTCAATATTCTGTATGTGCTTGTCTTTTTTTTGAAAAAGTAAACAAATACCTTTAATCGTTTGATTATTATATCGTGTACGAAAATTTATTTCTATAAGTAATGATTCAATTTACTACTATAAAAAAGAGCAGAAATATGAAGCTGGTTTGCAGCTGCAACACAAAACTCATTACGTAAGTGACGACCGAAATAGCGGATGACATATGAACATTACTCTATTAACTCGGCGTGCCGTGCGTAATCCCAAAAATCCGCTGTAGGTCAGTGGCGACCCATGTACTAAAAGGGAGTAATCATATAAAATTACGTGCGTCTTACATTGTTTGAAAAAACTTTTGCTGATTTTCAGCCTTTTATTTTGGCATTTGGAGTAATAATTCGTGATTGCATGCCCTTTGTGCTGTGTGTCGAAATTATTTGTAATTCATATTCCCTCCTAGTATAGGCTACAGGAAACCACTTCTAACTTCCTGAGTTTTGACGTTATGTAGTAGGCATAACGGATGGGAAGCTCTTGCGCGTTAGTTGTATTCTTGGTGTTATTAGAGCTCGGTTTGATTGCTTGAAGAGCAGTCCTGTCATTACTAGCTCGTTTCGATGGGAATCACTATATCGCAAACAGTTACGCACAGGTGTTGTTAATCATCGAAATGAATACTTCAGATACTTTGTACTTAATAAGTCTTGTGTGCGTTACTATATGTAAGTAGTACAGTAAGCTAACGATAACGTATAACAGACTTTCCATTTACAGTTGTGTGGACATTAATGTGTATTCGATTTTGTTCTCCATGTTTTTGTAAAAACCCACGCGTTATCGGAGATGAACTCACAGAATCTCAACGACTAGCGCCGCCACCACGTTATTCTGTACATACCCTTTTTAGAAAAGTAAACAAACATTCCTTAAATGACTTTATTATCTGCCCTGTGTGACTTTTACCTTTTCATTACAAACAGCCTAGTTACGTGGAAATTGAAGAACGGGAAAGAGAAAAAAAACTGTTGGAAGAATTACCACCTAGATACAGCCAGGCAATAACCCATGTGAATGAAGCTTATGTGCACGATGAAACCCCCAGTGTCACTTGAACTTTATACTTGTACCGTTTAGTTAACGCGCAATCACTTCCACGTGTACAATAGAAAAGGAAACTTCATATTTAATATTTAAGCCGCTCGTTTATGAAGGTTTTGTCATGTCGATAGAGAGTTATTTATTATACAATTGGTTTCGAGTTGTTGAACAAGTACGATGGTTGACTGCAGTGTCTATAAAGAAAGCTGGGAGCTAAGGAGGTTAACTTTATTTATGTGATCTTACATGTCGTCTGGTTAGACGACTTCGTTGATTGGGTGGGTGACTATAATCGAGATGAAAACCGGAAACCAAACGAGGTTTCCTGCAAAACTTTTGCCCACAGGTCAGGAAATGTAGCGTAAGGACTTAGCTACGGAATAGCTATTAGCTCTGTTGTGTGTGAGAAGCTCAGTGAAGATACGTACCGAAATCAGTGGTGCGAATCCTGGCGACAGTAAACCAACAATTCGGAGCAGTTGAAATTTTGCTTAGCTGAGCTAACATAAAGAACAATGATAGCCGTAATTGTGTTCGTTGTAGTGTTCCTCCTTTTCTGTAAGTTCAAGTAACGTATCTTTTATTTTAAAAAAAGGCTACATGACGCTATTTTTCCAGGTTTTATTTTTCTAATTGGTGGAGATTACTGCCATTGGTGGCCTTGTAATTTTTTTCGCACAAGAAACAAGATAGAATCCGAGAATGTTTCCACCAATCAGAATGCAACGATTCGCAGTTCTTATCATTCCAATGCTGCATTCCAAAAAGAAGTAAAACAACGTTAGAACGTGGGAAACAAACGTATAAAGCTTTTGTTTCAGGGAAGTGTAATCGAAATGCAAGACATGAACGATGGAGAACAGGATGTAAAAGATGCAGAATCACATCAACTTCTCTCTAGTCAAGGGGAAGTGAATGATCTGAATCAAAGCTCGGAAGAAAAGACAGTACTGGAAAGGACGTACGAGGAATGTAACACGTTCGCAGAAGGCGATACAATCTATGTGAATTGCAGTACGGCTTCCGTTGATAGCAATACATTTTCTGTGGATTAGATAAGCCTTGACACCCAAAGTTTGCTTAAGACATAGAGATAGATTGGAGCTTTTCCAGAGAATTTTTGAAAAATTCTAAAAAACCAATGAGTGGCTATGTAATGCTTACGAGGATCTGAATGTAAGATCAAAACACATGTATTTTCCTGTTTTAACTTAAAGATATCTTCAGCTAATTTTACTTTACTATCTCGTTTTATTAACTATTTTACTTTCAGTGCTACAATTTAATTAAGCTAATTTTAATGACTTTCATCATGTTCTCTTACTCTTTTCGCCAATACTGTAAATATCTAGTAGTCAGGCAAGTCCCAACGCAAGTTATCAATCGAATACATGAACGGATGTGTTAGAACTACTGGCTCTTTTAATGGCGTAATACTTCGTCTGGGTTTCGAGTATATAAACCGGGAAATATTGCACAATGTGGAATCAAGAACACGCTGTAATCGCTCATTAATCTAGATAAATCTAGAACTTAGAACCGTGGTTACGGTTAACGATCCCATTAACCACAATGAAACTCGGTAGTGCTTTTATGGTGTAGTTCATCTAGTGGTTCTCGTATAAAGCGTTGCAAACCCGTCGTATTCCCTCTTAAGCTGCATTTTCACTACCATCTTAACGAATGATTAACGCGCCAAGCTTATAAAAGGCATTTTAGTTTCACAGCCTCTATTGAAAATCTTTCTTTCTAGTGTAACCTCACTTATAAGAGTTTGTAATGGTACCTTATATAATATTATCCCCATAAGATACTTAAGTAATGAGAAGGTTAGATTATATCAAGGCCAAAACGCCCGACCATTCGATGTTCAAGTGGCCACATCTGATTTTTTTTGCAAACAACGCTAGCGATATCAAAGGTAGAAAATTTTCCCACTAAATAGAGCTTATGACGAAATCGAAATACAGTATTGATAATGATATACCCAATACTAGGGTAAGTATTGATATTTGTAGATAAGATGCCGATTACTTGTATCTATTCACGCAAATTTGCTTGACTCACATACTTGTTCGAATCTTTGAACATTTCAATCATTGTAAAGTTTCTCGATCGATTTATTCGAAACAAAGGAGAACTAACTAAAAAAAATACTACTAATAAAAAAGAATAGAGAATTAAAATAATCCAGCTCCGTTCACACTCTATTATTTAATCAATAAAAGTATTAGTTAACAGACTAATACGAATAAATATATCTATGAAACACCTCCATAAACATTACCGATGTGTGCCTTTCAGCGACAGCGTAGCATCTTCGCTCAGCGCTGGTCTAATCGAAATCTCGAAACTGCTCCCTAAAAACTCGATTCGGTACCAGTCGTGTGCGAGATAGCGTCGATCAGATAGATCAGAGCAGATCTGGTCGGATACTATTTTTGGAAAGATCTGAAACACTGGCTGTTACGCCTAACTGGAAGACCGTGGTGTTAAGTTTTCCCCTATAAACACCGCCCTAGTCTCATATAAGTCAAGTAATTACTTTTTTCATCTCCGTAGCGTTAAGCTTTCCGTACTTAATAGTCTGCTACTTTACGAGCGTGAACTCGTTAGTTATGCTTCAGCACTCGATTTGCAAGCGGCCATAAGAGTCGTGCTATCACCACATCTGAGCTTGCTACTGGGGAACTCTAGCTTTATGACTCGTGTAATGAACGTAGAGTTTTTTGCTAAATCCTCGTTATACCTCGACATCCTGCAGTTTATCCAGGTTTCCATTTTTAGCCTTAATGTTTGACGCCCAATGCATAGCGCTAGCTCGCCACACTGTTTTTCAATTCCCTTCCCGGAACAAGTTTACGTGTCAATGTGCAATAAGGTTCCACCTACAATTAGCACATAGTTGAAGCAAGATTCCAGTCGGCTGTGATGGAACAACTATTTCCGACATAATCGAATGTCAATTATAGCTTGGCAGCGTGTGTTTGGGTCCCAATTCCGCTAATTGCGCAGATCATTAAAGAAAATAAATCTTCCAGTGGAAAGTAATCTTTTACTTCGTCCTTTCCCCCCCCCCTCCCCCCCGAAAAAGTAAGAATGTAAGGGGTAATTTTTGTAAGGGGTAATTGCTGGTCATCCAAACCCCCAAATAACCCCGCCTTGCCTATTAAGGTGGCTAGGGGCCATTCTTGTCGCTCTTCATGGTTGTGGTTAATGTTTTTAATCTTTCCTCACGGACAAAGGAAACCTTTGAGTTGCAGTGAACGAAACTTGCAAACCGTGAACATCATTTCGCACTGAGCAGCGGGCCATTTCGTGTGTAAGCTTCTCCAGAATTAAAGGACGTGTTGTTTGTCTGCTATTGTGTCTTTGTGTCAAAAGTTTTTGAGTCGAAAAAGGCACAGGGGTTGGGCTATTTTTTTGCAAACTGGGAATTGTAGTGTACTGTACCTTCCGTCAAGGAGAATACAGAAGTCCGAAAATCCAATGCACACCCGCTAATTTGCCATCATCAGGTCCTCCCAAAGCACATGGCCCCTTCTTTGGGTTGTTCTTACTCCCTCGCTTCTGTTTCGGTTCGACTTGAGCGTTTCTCTACTACAAATTCGAAAACTTTCTGGCTATACGCCTAATTGATTCGAACCCTGTCTCTTGAGGTTAAAACATGTTGAAAAAAGAAAAGTAACCTTCTTTTCCAACTTCATTATTACTACAACCTCGTTTAGGAACTAAGTTTGTCCACAAAATGCATCCTAACTCGAGATGATCATTAATCAAACGCCCAATGCTGTTTCATTAACGTGTAATTTGGTAAACTGATTATAGAGCTGAAAATTCTATGATATTATTCGTGTGCTGTTGTACTTCGGTCCCACTGGAAAGAATTGTAGCAAAACTATTGAACCTATAAATTTGCTGATTGTTTAGTACTTTTACTTCTAGCCGATATAACTTTAAATTCTGTAACTTAATAAGTAAGAGTATCTCGCGTTTCCGCCTTTGCCCAGCTGACAACTTAAGTTGGCCAAATTACAATTCTTAAATACAATAGGTCTTGGAAGGGGCGAATTGACTCATAGAAGAAGCATTCATGTCACAGGTTGTTTTGATTATTCCCGCCAGATGACCGTATACGTTAAAATGTGTTCTTGCGTTCGTGCTCTGCGTCTTTGAAAAGTAGTTATTTTATTCTGTGTATTTCGCCTATTTATTGAGTAGGAGTGTCAACGTAATTCGGATTGGGGGAATGCAAAGTACAAACAGTTGTCTCTCATTTCCGCTTTGTATTTGCTTTCAGTACAGCCTATTTTAGGGTATAATTAGCTTCCACATGCATGTGTGAACATTCTCTCGGGCATTGGGGTAGGTCGTCGAATTGTTTGGGTGCCCTAGCAGTATATGCAGCGTCCTAATGTGTGAAGATAAGAATAGCCACTTTGGCTTGCAGTGCTTTTAATGCTACTCCCTGATTTCACAAAGCCTAATACTGGAAAAACGTTGTACGTGAAAAACCGAGAGGTGCGCTAACGCATACTGAAATTATTTCATCGTAATTGCACCTTAGTGTCACCCATGGCGAATTCCGGTAATGCATTATGGCGGCATAAGACAATTGTTGTCAATTACGAGTACTGCTTATTAGGGGTCAATAAATAAGATGTCCTAGTAAAATTTACATGAAGCCGTAAATTAGCCTGCTGTTAAGTCCTGATAAAAAAAACTGTCCAACCCACCTGGAAAATAAAAGAGCTTGCAGGGAAGCTTTAACAACGCAGGGATATGTAAGTGTACCTGCACTATTTTCCACTTCCCATGGCTTGTCTCCCTTTTATATAGCGCTCAAAAAATAAAGAAAATAAAAACGCCATATCCTAACTATAGGTGACGGCGTTCCTGAGCAATCCTCGTGCATGATGTCCGTAACCCACAACAGCCCCAGCTATGGGAACATTCGTTGTTGCCAAGTGCGATATGTATAGAATACTGCTGTGTGCTTGGGTCGCTTTTTGATGTGTGGCGCAATACTCGTACTTCGGTACGAGCAGTCGCTTTTCCTCAGTGTCATTTGTTGTGAATGGGGCCATTCCTTGGTTCATGTCTTTCTATTCATGAGTAAACCCACACTAGTTGAACAGTATGTCGAACTGCTCCCTTGCACCTTCAGAAACTTGAGCCATTTGTTGAAAAGTTAGTACGTATACCGTGACAGTTTTAATGCT
This sequence comes from Triops cancriformis, assembly GCA_020615345.1. NCBI lineage: Eukaryota > Metazoa > Arthropoda > Branchiopoda > Notostraca > Triopsidae > Triops > Triops cancriformis. The sequence continues at coordinate 132,995 of JAHZNP010000088.1, forward strand.
CCTGTACACGTAACGCTCCTATAGGCGAATTACATGGTAAGCGCTTCAGGCGATTTCATAAAAAGTGTTCAATGTTTCATAATAAATTTTCGACAGTAAAATTGTGAATAAAATTCTGGCGTGTACATCGAGATTTTTTTCGTTAATTTGTAAATTTACAACAGTCGATTGAAAACTTGCCTTTTTATGAAAAGCCGCATATAAACCGTGCCTCTAGGTGCGCTGGCCGTTTCCTTAACACAATATTTTGCGAAAACATATTTAAAATCTGACACTTGGTTTTGAGCAACCATCTGAAGAGTTTTCAGAATCTTTATCATTTTTCTAATCTCTCCCAAACCAACTGTCTCTAATTTTGTTATTCTAAGAAATTAGTTTGCTTATGGTTCCAACGCACATCTCTATTCATTTCTTGAGATCGCTTCGCTTTTCTCAACAAAAAAATAATCGAAATTTGACTTGTTTCTTACAATGTACTAAGAGTTTTTAGAACAGCATAAAATTATGATCGAAACTTTACTTGGAGACTTTTTAACGAACTATTGAGCAGTTTTTGGAAGGTCGCCTGAACCATTTAACATGTATTGCCTTTTTTTTAGTCATATAAACCGACGTAGGCTTTCGTCTGTTGTCGGATTTCTTTATTTTCAACTTGTTGTACATTTCTGATTGCACTTAAAAATCTTAGCACTATCTGGCATTGGTTTTTACACCTCTCCCCTTCAAACATAACGGATAATTAATACAAGGTGAGGTCATCTTGGGTTATTTTTAACATTTTCTTTGCAAACGCAGCCAATGCGTTGAATGTGTTTGGATTGTTTAATATTTCTTTATGTATTGCCTTTAGTAGGGTTCGGTGCATCGGATCCTTCATTCCCAATTTAAATGTCTCACGATCTGGAATAGTCTCAAATTTTTATAAGCTACCTTTCATAACTCGACTAGTCCTTTTACTCTAGGTTAGTTAACAGAAAGAGAGAGAAAAGCCTTCAAGAACAGATAAGTAGTTCATATTGATGCCACTCAAAGGGAGTGCAATGATTAATAGTCCAGTGCTCTACGGTTGAATTACACAAAGCAATTGCATGCTATTCAGAAGTCTGTCATCAGTATCCAGTTAGCGTAAGTTGAACCCTGTGTTTTGACCCCGAAGAGCCACCTTGGCAAGTAGGGAGCAAAATTAAGCTGAGGAGATCACAAGTTGAGGCTCGTTTATATTTTCTTTTCGTTCCCTCTACCAACTGGATTCTGTTTTTGTTTGGCTCCTTTTCGGTTCCATAAAAAAACGCACAAAATAGGGGACCATTTGGCTTTGCCTCGCGAGTTCTCCCCAACATTTCTGCTCCCGTTCTTGCTAGCACTTTTTGTCCAGTTACGGGGGCACGAAAGTGAATTGAGATGAATTCTCCGAAAGGGGAGCTCCTTCTTATGCAAATGATGGAAACCAGCCCGAACACGTGTTCTTTGTTTCTCCCGAGCGAAAGTGGGTAACTTTTGCCTAACTAATTAACCATGTTTCTTGGTTATGCCCTTGCAACTTTATATAACTTTGCTGGCGCCGAGTTTTTTCTCCCTCCCAAGCGTGTACAATTCTCCCCGTAAGTTCAGACACGAGGTGAAAGAAACATTGTTGGCACAAAGCACGGAATAGAAAAGATGAATGTAAAAAACGAGGCTGTGGTTTAACATCCAAGAATCAATGTTGTCAAGTTAAGTAAAAATGTGTTCCTGGTTGCCAAGATTGCGTCTGGGGCCAGAAGTGGAAAGAAAAATGAAGTTAATGAGGATTCTATTGAACCTTTTTATCCTGCTTTTTTTTCTACGTCTACATTTATCCGCCACATTTTTTTCACCCACCCTCTGCGTTACTTTCTTTGTCTGCAGAAAAGACTCTGAAATAGAGACTGGACAAAGAAGTAGCTCCAAAGATTCCTGACGTCTACTTCACAGAAGTACTGTATAATATGGTCGTAAAGGGTGCGTGATGACGTCCATTTGTCATTTTCCCCCTTGCGTTCCCGCAGGTTTTTTTTCGTAAAGGTTATTCTTGCCCTCTCCTAGTTTTATATGCACATTAACTCTTACGGGTAATAAAGTCCCCCACTAACGAAAATTTACTCCCTTTTACAAGCTCCTGTTGGAGGTGAGAAGGTTTTTACTAGCCTGGTGTTGGATTTAGGAAGTAGGAAGTGTTTTTTGTCGTAGTAATATTGGTGGAATTGGGAATACTTTAGGAGCAGCCGAATTGAAATGACACGAGAATAATTTATGAGGGGCATCAAGCGGGAAAGACCGGAAAAGGGTCTCGGAATATTTTAAACGATTTTTTTATGTTTTACCCCATTTCCCTACTTTTTTTTCCTCCTAACAGAGGAAATCCTTTTCGTTCTTGCGAAAGTAATCCGTTAGAACGTTCAAATACGCGTGTGTGAAAATGACACTCCTCTCTTGCATCAAGGGAAATTGCAAACGTTATTCGCCCACTTCCACTTTATAAACATTTCTTAATATTAGTTGAATTCACAAAAAATGAGGAAAATCGTGGAGAACATAGATTGCAAACAAGTTACTTTTGCTTTTTCATGAAAGAAAGGGGCTTTTGTTTTACTATTTATCATTTGCGTTGCGACACATTTGTATGACGCTGTAGAGAAATCTTTCCTTGTTTGTAATTCTTTTTGTCGGGAAGTTTAGGTTCATTTCTTCAAGTAATGTCTTCCAAAGGAACCTATTGAAACACGAGTTAACGGTCAGACGAAAATATAAAAGATGGGCAAAAACTTTATAGTATCAGGCAGCGAACTTCGAGTCAAACAGGGCCACCTAAACATGAATTATATCTTGATAGCGTTTGTCCTGTGTTCGATCATTCGCGCGTATTTTAACTTTAGCATCTAATTCTGCATAACTCAAGTTAACGAACGACACATTTAGCATTGTCCGTCAAGTTGAATTCTGAACTTACATTAAAAAAATTAAATAAAACAAATAAAAATAAGGGAAATATACCCTTAGTAATAGTAACGCGTAATTTCTGGATCAGTCTCTGCCTCTGTTCCAAAGGTTCTAAAGCTGAAAGTGGAAACAAAGGCGATATGAGAGTCTATTTCCCCTTACGTCATGCTAAACTTCGGACCTGACGCAAGCTAACGTCTGCCGTGCTACATGTCAGGCGTTTGGCAAAGAGCAAAGCGTTTTCTCCATAGCAAAGGTTGGGGGACAATACCCGAACACGTCATTTTATGAGTTTATTTGGGTGTGAAGTTCGATTAAGTGATTTTGCTTGCAAAAGTAAGACCTAAAATAAATCAACAACACGAGACTTCGCTGATAAAGTGGAGTGCCTGTTTGCACTTCTTTCTTTCGAGCTATGCTTTTTTTTTGTATTCTCCCTTGAGGCATGTTAGCAATACAATAGATATGGCAGCGAGCCAATATGCAAATTATATATTGTCTTGATAAAAACTGTGTCCGAGTGTGTCTTACCTGTTTTACCTGCAGATCGAAACACCTTACAGTATGTCACAATGTGTCTTGACTAACACACTTTCACAAAGAACACACCTGCCGGATTTTTATCTCATTATTATAATAACGACATATTTTGGCCACTTTTTTTTTACAACACCTTCGTTAACTTGTCAGACAGACAAAACTGGTCTCTTATTCAAGAGGGACCTACGTGTATTACATCTTTGGAAGGATTTACGATAGGTCTACTAACTTTGTGCTTTGTTTAGATTTTTTGTCATCTTTTTTTAGAAGGCTAGCCGTCATTTGGAAAGTGTATAATGAGCCTTCCTGCATGCTAAACAGGTCTTATGGCCTTTGGTACACTTTTATTTTGGGATTTCACTTGTCCTTGGGGGCTGTTGGAACTTTACCATATATAACCAACTGCATGGTGGCTGCCCTTGACCTTGATTATCGCGTTTCCCGTATGTAAACTTCCTCGTCTGGTACAATTTTTTTTGTAGGCTACGCGCTTCAGGATTCAAAAATCCCCCCCATTAACACGTCGCGGATGTGTTTATGGACAAACCTAAAAAGTGAAGCGAATGGTAGTTTGTGTTTATGATGCAATTTGGACATGGAGTAGCCAGTAGGAGGGAAGAAAATGATACAGTAGTCCTGAAATGTGATGTCAGTGGGCAGTACACTGAAGGAGATCTCCTAACGACTGTGCAGTAAGAACTTACGTAATACAGTTTCTTTTAGCTTCATGCCCCGGCTCTTGTTTATGTGTGTTAGGTTACGTCTTGTTTGTTTCGCTTGCCCAGATGTGCATGTCACAGGTAAGTACCAGTGCAGACTGGTGTTGAGCGAGGCTTGGTAACATCGTCGACCAACGATCGCTAGCTGTGCAACGGAATGCTGTGCTAGCTTGGATTGTAATGGCAATTCGCAAGTCCGGGCGTTGTGCATGCATTTTTCTGTTGGATATCGATCGCGAACACGTATTCCTTTGTATTCCGAGTACAGTACATGTTGCAAGTACTTTTAGGGTTTGTTGCCCATCCTTGCGCTCCTGGGGTCACGATCCGGAAAGATTTGACCAGGATTGCTATAATTTGTGTGATTACGACCAATTTGCCAGTTTCGCGTTTGGTATTAAACGGGGTAGGAGAAGTTTCTCTGGCGTTTCTCCAAGCTACTTAACTACTACGGAGGTACCAGTGTGCGATGAAAGACTGGCCTAGCAACAGAGAGTTCTCCACGGTGTTTTTCGACGGAAGGTAAAAGGATTTCCTTATCTGTGTCAGCATGTGTGTATGCAATTTTCCTTCCTGGGGACCCTTTTTATTGCGTTACTTTGTCATCTAATTAAAAAAGTGTTCCTAGGGAACATTTCTTTGCGGTTGTCAAAGTTTGGGTTTCGTGGTGACTCCGAGATGAATCAGCAGGAAATGTAGCATAGCATGCCCGACCACAATATTTTTTTTCTTTCTTCAGATCGGAAACGCTTCTTCTCTTAATACTGTCAAGCAGCAAACGAAGGTGTTCCCCCAAACGCAAAAAGTGTCAGAATTTGGTGTGTCGCTAACGAGCACATCATTTCCTTTCACTGGAAATTTTTTTTTGTCGTGGCTTTGACTTTTTCCTGCGGAGGAACAAAAGCGAAGAAAAAAGAGGAAAAGGGGAAAAAGAGTAGAGGGTGAACCTGTAGCTAGTGCAAATTAAGGGCTCATCGTGAAAGGTGATTGGGGAAAAGTGCTCGCGTGCGAAGGTACACGTAAGCATATCTTACCCCCCTCCCCCTCCTCCACGTGATCCACGATTTCGGGTTGCTACCTGAAGACTAGCAATAGGGGCCTAGAGGATGAACTAGTTTTCTTTGCCAACACGTTGTTGGCTTGGATGGGACTGTTGAGGTAGCGCTGTGGTTTGTTAACCAGATGCAAATGGAGGCGACAAGAAAGACGAAGAAAAGACCCTCATACGATCCCCATGTTCGCTTAGCGACTGACACATTTACTCAGAGAGACGGAAGAAATTCCCCAGATTGCTGTTAAAACCACAATCTTGAAACAAGATAATCGCTTGCGCCTGTTGGGACTTGTTGCGGCTTGACGTCCAGCATTAAGAGACGACAACCTTTCACAAGGCCCAACGGTCAAAACTTAGTAGGCGAGTGAGGCTTACACAAATTCACTCTTGCCCAGCAATGGTAAAATCTGTGGCTGGATAGGGAATGCAAGGCATTCCTTCTCCAGGAGCGAAGATATCGATAAAATGGGAGAAGGAAAAAGCTGTTGATTTCATTTCCGAGCACAAAAGACATTTGTCTGATTCCGAACAAAAATGTGCTGCAAGGTTTTCTAGCGTGAAAGCAACAATAATCTTGCCTTCTAGCAAGGGCTTATTGCTTGTGTGTGAAATATTTCGGGTTAGAAGCACTCTAGTCGATCAGACAGCCACAAGAAGCTGCGAAAGGCCTTGAGGTGATCGAATAACTCTCAAGTCAAGGTTCTTTCCACTGTCATATCAAAAGATACGCGGTGTGAACATTAGGATGTGCATTAGGAGATGAAAGAGGGAGAAAAAGGCTCAATTGGCTTTCTGGTTTTCACCACTGTCTTTCAGATGTGTTTACGGGGCTCGTGTTCAACAAAGCAGTAGCGGTGCACGAAGCTCGGCAAGTGCATACAGAACATCAGCGACGAGAAAGCGTTGTAAACAAGAACCAGTGAATAAGAAAGGCGACAAGTTCAGTGGGTGTTATGTGCATCGCCTTTTCATTCCTTCCTACTTGTGATAACCAGTAGCTTTTGGTTCAAGACGCTTGAGCTTTAAGTTTGCTACGGTAAATGAATTATGCAAGACTCATTTATAAAACCCAAGGTAGCTTATTATTTTAATGACTTTTCCGGGTTTCAAGGGGAACTTCTCCCCATTGCTGAACACTTCAGTGAATCAAATAGGGAGGCCCGGGCCTCTTGACTTACTTTTGGAGACTTTTATTCTGTTTTTTATTTCAGTTTTTTAAAACGTATTTGACTTCAAGCAAAGAAAAAGGGCTTTTCAGCTACGCCTGTCAAAATGTGGCATCTTTGACTCTTCCTATCAAGAGGGTAAAGATTTCTTAGAAGTAGAAAAAAGACCGAAATACATCAGTCTTCTCCGTGCCTGGGGAAGGTTTGCGATGCGTAAGTGAAAGTTCGTCCAGCGGTGAAACAAAAGGTGTAATAAACGCAAGTCAAAGGCGGAATGAATAGAAGAATGGCAGACTTGGACAGTGAAGAGCACACTTCTATTCTTGCTGAAGAAATATGACTGAAACATGGAAACAAAAAATGTTAAGACGTTCGGGAGCTCCAGTAGAGGCAATGGTGAAAGAAACGCAAGCACTGTATTAGTCACACAATAGTTGTGGAACGTGCTACACAATATTCTCATATTCGAAAAGTTTACAGCGAAGAATTTCCATATATACAAGCTTTGTGGGCCCACATTCTGTGCTGTTCCACTCTAGCCTGACAATTGTCGAATATCGAATAAAATAATAAATAATCTATTTATTATTTTATTTATTTATTTATCGAATAAAATAATAAATATTCTATTTATTATTTTATTCGATAAACTTGAGATGACTACATGAAAAGTTACAGACGTAAGCATAGTTTTTGACAAAATGATCTGAATTCTATCTGTTTCGAAGGAATCGTTATTTCCTTTACAAACGCTAAACGTTAGGAAAACGTTAAACGGAAATAATGTTAAGGGATGTGGTTCATTGGTAAGCAAGGCAACCGGCTTTCTGACACATCCCTCTACCCACTTGCCAGTGTGACAAGCTACCCTAACGAAACATTCATAGCTAAAAATTTGAATCTGACGCCACTTACTTAAAATATAAAGCAGCATACGAAGACAGAAACACAACAGGCCTAGATGTCAGAAGTAAAAAGTTTTATCATATCCTGCTCACCGAGACAAAAAATCAGATAAATTGCAATATTATAATTTTAATATTTTTTCTTCACTATAGAAGGTAATGTGGAATACACAGAATGAAAGATGTCGCTAGATGTTGTCGCTAAGTGTTGAGCGAAAAGACAGTTGACGTTCAATTTCTGCAAACAGCCGCAATCTTCTCCATAAACCCTTTATAACGTATTTAATGCTTGCTCATCACTATAAAATCCCGGCTTTATGAAGAAGTCATAAACTCTAGCACCTTACGTGTTAAGTCCTAGTTATCGAGCCATTGCTGTATTGCAGACGATAGATTTGGTTTGGAAAACTCAACTGGGGACAAAAATCTGACCTACATTAAGACACTATTATCAACGTTGTACCGGCTTCGTTATCACGTCCGAACGCGCGTAGGGGACAAAATTCTTAGTGCTTGTCATATGATAGAGGCTTTTGTGTATCATGCGTGCTCTCCTCGGAAAACTGTGTCAAATGACATATTTCTCAATAAAGTGCAGCTTGGGAAATTCCCTCGGTCTTGAGGCATCACGGCGTACCCGCTATCTATAAAGCTCCCTTAATCCGTCATCTGCCATGGCGTTAATCTTTGTGTACTCAGTAATCTCCACAACGGTTTCTAATGCAAGCCCGGCAGCCCAGTACTTGACGGTCCGAAAGCCCTTACAGACTACTGTACTGCTCATACATTGTAAATGATTGGCAAAAGTGGCCTAACTCAGCAAGATATGAGCTAATGACTAATTCAATGGACTGCCTTACCGCTGCGCCTAACTGCCCACTGCTTTCGATACGGATTGCTGCATTTAGTTCACTACCGGTACAACCAACAGAAAATGGCCACATGGAATATTTTCTTATTTACTTTTCAATTTAAAGGGCTCTTACAAAACAATAGATTTCTATATCTTTGTCAGCTATGTGCGATCTCTCTCCTCTGAGTATTTAGAACCTGTTAGTCGGTTCAGTTTTAACCCACCGACCTACCGATGGACGAGGTATGGGACAATGTGGATACCGTAATTATGGGGCAATATGGATACAGTAATTCGTACCAAAACTACAAATACACAACTTCAGATACATTGCTTTGAAGAAATGTCGAAGAAGTGTTAGAAAATTGAAAAAACGATCTGCGAGAAAAACTATTTGGAGAAAAATCAAGGTTACTTTAAAAAATTATTTCGCTGCTTTCCTCTCACGAAAGCGTCCTATTGTTTTCACTGTTCTGCTATTCACAAGTACCCAAAGATTGCATACAAGTAGTTTTTCTACAAAGCGTGACTTTTAGTTATGCGTTGAAGCTTAGCCATCAGCTCTTTTAAGTGCTTTTATACGAGCTTAGTAAGTCAAGCGCAATGCTTCGGTACGAACTGTGCAAAAAGCGTTTGTAAAAGAAATAACGATTCCTTCGAAACAGATAGAATTCAGACCATTTTGTCAAAAACTAAGCTTACGTCTGTAACTTTTCATGTAGTCACTTCAAGTCTATCGAATAAAATAATAAATAGATTAATATGATGTAACTAACATGTGAAATTAATGTAATTAGTAGTATATGGCTTGTTATGATGTTAAAAACAAAAATAAAAAACTAATTCAGATAAATCATTTAATTAAACTACACATTCGACTAACACGTCTCCCAATTAGGAAAAGCCGTTACTAGCAATAACTACTAGTGGCTTAGTAAACCCATGTCCAATGTGGCCGGCCGCTAGGATAAAGTGAACAAACGGGGAGCACCCAATTTTAATGATCGTTTACTTTTATTTCCCGCTTTCTGCAAGCAAATAACAGCGCGTCTGATGCAAGGTATTTCTTACAACACTGAAAACAATTTCAGACTACAGTTTCGTTCGGATACTAAAGGTAAAATGAAAAACCATTGCTACTCCAGTGTCCTCTACCTCTTGTTGACTACATTGTACGAAACCCAAGGTTGGTGCTGCCGTAGTGACCTAATACTACGTGTAATATTCTCCATCCGCATTCCATCGATATATTAACTTTGAATAAAATGACCGAATACACGATTTTATCCCCCTAACTATGTTTAAATTTCTAATGAAAACGCCTCCTATCGCAAATGCAGCGTTATGACAGCCCGGAAAGCCACATTTAGGAGTTGGCATTACTGTTTATGCATCCATCACGCGGTACACCATTCAGACGCTGGCAGAGGGAGATGTATCTGAAGGAAATTGTCCCGAAATTCGGAAAGCTTTTTTTTTTGTAAAGGTATTGATCGAGTATAACTTGTAAGTTTATACCGACGAAGAAAGGGACTGCGTACCATTTGCTTTTCCGTCGCATGTGACCCAGGGTGCGTTCTTGTTTCTTTCTCTACGACGCGAAGCCCTCGTGTTGGTCAAGTGACAATTTGAATCGTTAACGAATTTTTGAAGCCCTGGTTAGAAATTACGCATGGAAGTCAACGCACCCGTAGCGAGGGAGAAAAATCGTGGTATTTCGATATAAGGGGGCCGAGTGCCAAATATGTTACCGATTTAGATGTCCTTCTTGATGGCGAGCCAAACCAAAGCTCTACGGACTAGAAAGCTCGCAGCTTGAGATATGTCAGAATTTTACACTCAAGGTCAGTTATAGAGTTGGGATTTATCTGGCAGAGAACCCCGAACAAAGGAAGATTTTTTTCTTCCGTGGGGGAAGTTTTTATTGCTGCTTAGTTAAGGTTTCTTACAGGTGATGATGAAGTAATTTTTACCCCCTGACGAGAGAAAATGTTCCCCCTTTTTCTCCTCCCTTCTGCCCCTGCTAAGTAAAAACCTGCTTTTGAAACTTTTGAAGTTCTTTTTTTTATCGCCTTCGTATTGCTATTTTATTTAAATTTCTACGTTTGTTGCATACTGCCAAAGGCATTCGTAAGGGTGTCGTCTGCTTTTGTTCGTGTACTCGAACGAGTTTTTCTTTCTTAGCTTGCAAGTTGTGGGGATAGCCTTGCTTTGTCTACCTTCAAAGTTGTCGGGTAAACAAAGCTGTAAATTTCCAAATTCATTATCCTCCTTATCGTCTTCTCTGTCTTTATTTCGCTTTTATGGGCACCAGTCGGAAGCGAATGGAAATGGAGCAAGTTTTCCCCAAAACAAAGAGAAGAAAAAGTTCGATTATGCCCACCAAAAACTTGGATAATTCGATTGCAAACTTTTTCTTTTTTAATTCGTATCCTTCCCTTGCACTTTCCATAGAGTAACTTTAAATAAAGCGCACATCACATTACTTATGTTGCGTCTGCCATCGCGCGGAACTAATCTAAGCTGAAGTTAAACAGGAGCAAAAGTACAAGCAGTATTGCTAGCCTTGGCCTTTGTTGCGAATGTTCGATTCTTTTACATCGCTCGTCAAGTTCGTTCCAAGCTCGCTCTCTCGGTCGTTGCCAGGGCCGCTTTGTTCCACAGTTCCTAGCAAAAGCCCTGGTTCGGGAAGACTACCTACCATTGGCCAACTCCACAGCCAATGGCAGAAGCAGTCGATTGCAGCAGCCGGGATAAAACTGGGTTCGGCGGCCATTTCATTAGTGTAATCTTTGTTCCGAAAACTCTATACTTAATAAAGTACAATTTATAAACTGAACTCTTTTGCACTGAAATAAATTAAATCCTTCCAAATAACGTACCTGGATTTTATGGACTACTTCTGATTTAACTTGTGGTGAAAAAGACCTGCTTTTCTTTATCTAGCAGCGACGTCACAGCGTTTGCCGAACCCCGGGTCGTACGATAGCGAGCGACGAGTATCCAAGGCTCTTCTTTGCTCTTGAGCGAAGGTCTTTGTTCCCTTGTTCAGTCTTGCCCAAGAGACCGGACTAGCAAGAGTGTTTGGTCAAGAACTGTCAAATGTTGTAGTCTGGCCCATTTTGAGTTCTCTCAAAATTAAAAAAGTGTCTATAATTTACTCACAGAATTCCATTTATCGGGCAATTTTAAGTGTTGATAGCTGCAGAGCTCTTTTCTTAAAAAAATTGCTCACTCCACATTAGCTTTACGTCGTCCAATTCAAACGAAGGACACTGTTTGACAAGTAAATCGGTCGTGATTCAGTGTATGATTCAAAAGTGATACTCCCAGGTTCTTTGGATTTTTCAGCTTCAAAACGCTGACAATCATGGGACACACGGAGGTAAGTTTACCCAAGCTCTTGAAAAATTTGTGAAAAGCTGGCTTAGTAACAAGTCCACCGAGTAGAACAAAAACGTCCTCCAGGCCCATAAGCCTAAACCAGGGTAGCAGTCGCAGGTTTCTCGCCTATCGTCACTAATGACTCCGGGTAACGAGAAAACGTCCGATTCGCGTTATCGCCATAACAGTCACTGTCAAGGTCTTTGTTTCCATTGTTGTCAAAAGTCCCCTGGGTATGAGTACCCATAATAGCCCCATGCAAATAATGCGTCCTTTTTCTTTTGTTTTCAATTTAAAACGGATCACTTTGCAGTCAATACTGGATCTTTCCAGTTTGCAGGCAGCACAGAATCTTCAGAGAAACTTCAACCTGTCTTTAAAATCCAGACGAATTCAATTTCAAAATATGGCAACAATACCCATTAATAAATGTGTCAGCAATATAATGTATCGTGTAAACGAAACACTTGTTAGTCGATTAGGCTATAATTTATGCATATAACAACTATACAAATGATACCCCTTAAATCGGACGGTGGAACAAAAGATTGAATTAGGACAGTCGTGTCAGAATTATGGTAGTAAACAGATAAGCATTTTGAAGCCAAGAAAACCACGGAGATACAAAAGTGAAGTCAAGTAAGGCTTCTCTAGAAATAAAGTGTTGCGCAACGAAGGGTTTTCAAGGTTGATTTTCTCTTGTGTGGTTGAGGGGGTAATGAAAGATGGAAAAAAGAAGTATCCCACCCATAAAGAAGTTTCTAAAGAGACCGGTGGGTTTTGTTTTAATTTGGTCTCTTTGGGTTCTTGCGAAATTTGTAGCGGTGTCAAGAAGTGAATGCCCCTGTCTTTCCCTCTCTTACTTTTTCTCCTTGGTCTACAGTTGACGAGGCTCGGTTAACGATGAGTCCGTGCCCGAAACCCTTCGTAAACCGAGACCTTGCTAGTTGCACTAGTTTCATTCGCTCTCGTCAAGATCCCATTAAGACAGTTGCACCACTCAGATAACTTCTTCGGAGAATCCAAGATGATCAGTTGCGCGTAATTTTTTATTTTTCAGTATGTAATAATAAGTTCTTCGAATCTCGACTACAGATTACGAGGCCAGGGTTGCACTCGGGCATTTCGCTAGAAAAGCCTGTCGCAAACTGGGGCTCCATTGTATAACACAATGTTTAGAAACTTGAGCGTTCTCACGTCATTGGCCCCGCTCCTTTTTATCACAGTTATTAAGCCCGGACAGTTTTTTTTTCTTTCGGAAGCTTTGCCCAAGACCGAGATTGGCCCCGCTTGCTCTACTTTGTCGTTCCGTGTTCGTGCAAAACTGACGCTCTACAAGTCTTTCCACGGGGATTGAGTCATGCCGTTCGGAAAATGCCACAGTAGCCACTCTTTCCAAAGGTATTTCCCCTTATAGAGCGGGGGGCAAGGAATTCGGGAGCTTTATCTGCTTCATGTATTTATATCCGAGTGTATCCTTGTCTACTTTCCGGGACTCGGGCTCAAGGAAAGGGAATCCCCCCTCCGTAGACCGTGAACTCCATATTTTCCCAGAAAAAAAAGCAACATCACTCAAGTCTGTAATCAGACATCGAATGTGAATGGTTCATCTCCCAAACTGTTCTACAGGCCAAATTACAAAAGGCAACATAATTAAACGAGCTTTAAAGGCATTGTACAAACACTAGAGGCTAAATTAGGCTTAATGACTACGAACCCACGCGTGTTCGTGTACAGAGGGCCAAATATTTGAAGAATTAAGTGCCAGAACATTCGTGACTCGTGTAAAAGCACCAAACCTTGTTTATATGTTCAGTGTCTAACTTTGAGTAACGTGTGCTGAATCCTCGACGTATTTGACGAATTTTGGGGCAAAATTTCGATTTTTACAGGAGTTGAATTTTTGCATAGTCGCACTAGTCGAAAAAAAGCCGATCAGTCGGATTTCAGGGGGCGCGTTGTTTCTGAGAATGTGGCTAAATTACCCCAAATTTTATGTAGAACTGGCGTTTGCGTGGGTAGTGAAGTTGAAGATTACTCACGTTGGGTTAGAAGGACTTTTTGATAAGCAGTACTTGGGTAATGGAGGAAAAAGTGGGGGAAGCGCGGCTGCCAAGCATACGAAGTAAGGGTAGGTGAGTGGTCGCTGTTAATGAGTTGTTTTTCATTGGGGAATGCTTATCGCAAAGTATACGCGAACCTGCGAACGCGTCCGTTGTAATGTTATTGGAACTAAGGTCAAGTTGGTAAGGTATGCCACAGTCCGACCTGCCCACCCAAAACTCGTGGAGGCCGAAATCTTTTGTGCAGCGCAAACAGCGTGGGGAAACGTCCGTTACATAGTTGCATTAGCCTGTTGTAGGAGGTCATTTCTCTCTCTCGGGACACAGCAGACGCTGCGAGGATTTTTTCAAGGGGAAGAGGAGGAGGACAAAAACGTTGGTTTTCTACAAAGGGGAGGTTACTGGAACTTGGGGATAAACGTACAGATGGTCGCTCATTGCGTCAGCTTGCGTTTTCGATACGGCAAGCCCGAGCCTATATAGATGGTTTAGTTAACAGAAACGGCTAGTGATTTTTTTTTTAAAAAGTGACAGCTATTCTGGGACACGTTCTGGTTTTGCATTTCGGACGACTTGGTTCAGGGGAAAAGCTGAAGTGGTGACTATTGCATGTCGTCTAGCTTTTCGTCACAAATGTTAGAAAGCAGACAGTACGTCATGGCATGACGCACCGAAAGCATATTAATTAGAAGCGCGCTAAGCTGGATCATTTCGTTAAACTGGTAAGCGTTATCAGCAGTGGGGCTGGAGGAGGAGTTATTGGTGAAAATAAGTGATTTTTTTTGGGGGGGGGAATCGCGACTGGAAAGTTGGCATTTCCCAAAAATAATTTAGGCAGTTCATTGTTACTAGGGAAGGTACCGTAGAAAGGGCTTGTTTTGGAAATGTATTAATCGCAGTAAATATGCATGCGTCATACGTAAACCTTTTCGTATCAGTCATCGTATCGAATTTCGCCTGCAACATTTAAACTAAACTTACTACGAATGCTTTGTATTAGATTTCGCAAACAGAATGTTTGTAATAAACAAAGTGCAATATTCTTACGTGTTAGATAACGTCTCAGTAGTGAAGTGCGCGACGTAATGAGGAAATGAAAGACCCAACAGAGGTTAGTAAACAAAAAACGATCATGTCAGACGGGTTGGTTCACATGCTGGTTGTCGTTGCTTTTTTTATTGATCTCACCAGCGTAGGCCTAAGCCTATTGCTGGATCTTACGATATACAGGCGTTTGACATGTTGCTGGATTTGTCGTTGCTTTTTTTAGCTTAGAGTAACTGCCCAATAATGAAATTCTACTAAGCTGTATTCCTTTTGCAGATAACAGTCCGCGGTTTCCATTTTATGCCTCATAGCGCACAAACATTGTACCGTACCTCCGTATAACGATATCCTCTTATCGATAACTGTCATAAGCTCTCAATTTGCACATTTTTTTTTACTAAGAACGCAGAACACAATTAAGTGTTGTTTCGGCCTACGATACGTCATCATTTATCTATACAGATGCAGTAAAAGCACTCTCAGTCTGTTGGCAAAAGAATTGATCCTGGACTGGCTAACATAAAATATGAAAATATCAGAAAGAACGTAAATAAGCGATTGGAGTTCAGGAAGAGTATTAAACATTTATGCTTTGCAAGTAATTGTTCATTTAAGCAATTTATGTCACTGGGTAGTTCATTAGATTTTCGTATGCTTTTTGTGATTCCTTCACCTAACTTCTTTCCGACACTCGTTACGCAACTCGTTACGCATATGAGTAACTGGTTTTTACCTTGCGCCCAACTTCGGAATGGTTCAATTCAGTGGTTCAAGCACGTCCGGTTAAAGCAGCATGTGGATAAGAGAGATTCTACTGTATTTAGTAGTCATCAACCCCGCAGTTCAATTCCGTTTATTCTACAAACGCTTTTTCTTTAAATATTTCCCCCGTGCCCAGTACCCGGAGAAAATAACGGGGATTTTCTTAAGGCTTTCCTGTCGTATGAAATATGACGGAAAATATTGCATCAGTCTGTTGGTAGTTGAAAATTATTAGAAAACACTTGAGGAGAAGCCCTGGGCGTCTTTTTGGCCATAATTAGGAAAATTGTTCAGCCTTTTTTTGCGCTAGTGTCCAACTTCCGGAGTTGGTTTCGCTGGAAAATAATAAGCTTATGCAAATGAACCTGGGTGCGGCGTCAGCCAAGTGTTATGCTGATGAACCCAAAGACCAAGGAACAAGTTTTTTGAACGTTGTTTTGAAAGTCCGCAAAAGGGAAAAAGAAAGGAAGGAATGGAGAGGCCCTGCGTTGCGAGGAGCCATGGGTATGAGGAAGATCTTTTTTTTGCAGCATCAGCGTCTTGAAGCCTCTTCAGGTGTCTGGGTCCAAACCCTTGCCTTTCTGTTTGAGATGAGCGAGTCCGACGAGTCTCTTCTCGAGTTCTAAAAGAACAGCAGGAAATGTCTTATAGCTCACAAGTTGGCCGTCCGTTTCCTGAGCTTGTTCGGAACTGATAGTGGCTGCGGCAGTTAGCAACTAATTCCAACTATTATTTAAAAAAAAAATAATAATAAGAAAACTCGAGGACAGGCTCAAGTTTTGACCTCCCTCCCCCCGTCTCGCGAATGGACCGAGACGCGCGCTGGGACAAGGTAAACTGGGTCGCTCGTTGTAAGCAGATCCGTCCGATACACCCATCAAGGACGTTTGGGGCATTCGGTTTCCTTATATGTATACTGAAACTCGTGTTTGAGCGGACAGAAAAGCGGGGGGAGAAGGAGAAGATGGGGATAAAGAAGGGGAGGATTAATTGTGAAAACTGAAAACGTAACTTCTGTTGCTTGGCTTTACATACAAAAGACGATTTAAGGCGAATTGAAAAATTTCCAAGGCACAGAATGTGATGACTATCAAACTGTCAGAGTTAGGATCAGCAGGACATTTCAAGTAGATCCTCGATTTTACCAACTTGTGTGTTCGGTGGTTTGCAAGACTAAGAATGATGTATGTTATGCATGGCGAATAATGTAAGGACATGAACATATGCAGGTTAGCAAATTTTTTGGGGGTAATGGTGAATCAATACCGCAGTGTTAAGGGAGTTTAAATGTGTGTGGGAAGTAAACACTATTATAACAAGAATGCATACTTGCAGTTTAAAAGTTAATTAGAGTTCTGCCGTATCGGATGTGTTCTCGGGATTCGAAGGTCATTGGATGATCAACAAGCGATTTTTTTATTGCATTTCCTGGTAGTGAAAAAGCCTTGAACGCATGCCAGAAAAAACTGAAATAAAAGTAAAACGTACTGCACGTTTTACGTAAGCGCCCCCCACCCCACCCCCCCCTTTACCCTTTCCTTACCCGGATACCAACAACAACATTCCCTTCCACGTGGTGTAATATCATAAACAGCTTGTGATTGTTGGTTTCCTCGAAACTACGCATTCGACACGCTTTGGCTTCGACGTATTTTTTAAATGTAGCTTTTAAAGACGTAAACACAATGTTTGCTTACTTAAGAAGGATAAAGGTATGAAGAAAGAATGGATTAGCAAGAGGGTACGCAATACCTTCACTTTCATTGCTCGGGTTCACTGGTAGTTTGCACTACTGTCCCAAAATTCTGGGACTGTCGCCGTGCAAGTTGCATACGCTCTATTCCAGATTCTTATGCACCTTTGTTAGCCCAGCCTGTCAATATCGTAAATTTTACTGCAAAATTAATGAATACTGTAATGTAAGTCATTGGACGGAAAGAAAATCAAGTAGCGATCAAACCTAGGCGGTTCCTAGTCTCGCAGTTGTTGTGGACCTAAATTATATTATTTTTGTGTGTACATTTTTGTGTTACGAAAGGAAGTTCATGCTAATGTTGTTTGTTTTTATCTTCCTCAGGCTGGTCATGTTATGATGCCTGATCCGATGTCGTGTCCAGGACGGCCAGAACGAGTGTCGCAAGTGATGGCTTACCATCCGCAATACTTGGAAATTTTCCTAAGAGCGCACAATTTTATCCTACGTGGAGACGGACCTTTGCCCTTCCCGTATCGCCACTACATCGCTTTGATGGTATATTTTAAACCTGTACATTCTCCTTTTTATATATAAAAAAATACATTCAGTATTTGGAAGAAGAATGTGGGCTTTCCTAGTTTTGTTCGTTGCTGACACGGCAGAATGTTGAAGTTGAAGGACAGGGGAAAGACAGATTCTCCTATCTATAGAAATGGATTAGTCAAGTTGGGCCTCTTTCGGCACGTGAAAGAAGTTCTTAGGGAATTAATCTGAGGGATTTTATCAAAAGAATGTGGGTCAGTTACCAAATTAAATTTGCATAGACGCAGGAAAATTCACATTTGGGAACCTACAGCGATCGCATGATACGAATTAAACGTTATAATACAAGTGGTTAAAAAAAGGGTACATTTGTCAGCTGAAAGCTTGTATGAATGTCCTAGATACTTATGGATATGAACGATTCCTTCCACATATTTTAGTTCTAACTTAAAAGTTGTACGGCTTTTATGTGAAATGGCGTCGTAAGTAGTACTGGTGCAGGTTTCACTCGCTTATCAGCTATTGCTTTGTAAAATGCGCTAGTTTGCCAGTTAAAAATTTAAGTGCGCACGCAGTTTCCCAGGGGTGAATGTTTTGTTTATGGGTAGTTAGTTTATCCAGGAAACAAAAATAGAATTTCTTATTGTATCTTGTGTAAGTTGTTTTGTAAGGTTCGTAATGACTTAATCGATGACATGTCCAAACAACCTGATAAGTGGACAATATAGGTTAGATTGCGCGTACTCTGTCAACCTTTGTCTTTTATAATTCCATATCTCAAGCCTATTGAGCGTGTTCTGGACGTTATCGGTCGGTAGTGTATAAAAAGTTGTTGACTACTATTTTAAATAAAGATAAAAGTCCACTTTAGAGAATGTCCGGGATTTAATCTTTCAAGGGGTGATACACGTGTATGGCATTGATCCTTGGTCATCGTCTAGCACGTTGAAAGGTTTCTCGTGGCGTGATGGGAGCTGGTGCGAAGTTTAATTGAATCCGTAACACTTGATTAAAGCCGAAACGAAACTGTGCGTGGCAAGGTTAACGCGGTTTGCCGATTAAAACAATGTCGTTTACAACTTGCGCGAGAAGTCGGTTCTTTTTTTTCCAACGGGAAGAAAATGAGTTTCATGGCTGTGCTAGTTTAGAAAGTTTTTTTTTTCTCCTTTCGTTAAAAGGGAACACTATGTCTTTCAACTGCGCAGTTGGGATAAAAGATGCAACGCGAGACTGGGGGCCCCAGTTTCGGCAACCGGTTACTGGCTTAAGAAGATTTGTTTAAATCTTGCAACAAAAACATTCTTTTTTTTTGTGTGTAAGGAAAAAGGAATATAACGGAGAAGCCGGTTTGGGAATAGATAAATGTGGACAAATCATAAGAGTGAAATGATAATGTTGTATCAATAATTTCTTTTTCGTGTTTTTTAGGCGGCTGGACGTCACCAGTGCACGTATTTGATGGAACAACAGAGTCAAGAGTTTCTAGCACAAGGCGGAGATGAAGAATGGTTGAAAGGCATGGACCGGATTCCCAACAAACTTCGTGATTTGTATGAAGTGAACAAGATCTTGGCCCACCGACCTTGGCTCATCAACAAGAAACATATTGAAGTAGGTCGGAGTTATTCAAAACCATCTCAATCCACTTTAATTTCATTTTTATACGGCGCTTGCACAGCTTCAAACCGTGTTAGGCTTGACACGTTATTTTTCCTACTAACCATGGTTTCTGAGGTAGTGAAACTAGTTGAAGAGGATTAGGTTTACAATTGCCAAAGAGTTTCGGCCTCCCAAGTTTTTACGTGGCTTTACACACGTCCAATTAAGAAGTTGTAAGTTGAATTAAGACGGATACGAGTCTCTTCAAGCGGGAAACGCAATTTCAAGTTGTAACGAGGGAGTTGTGGAGTGAAACTACTGTGGAACTCTCTGAGGTTTGGCTAGGTACAGTACTGGGAAGTTGGAGTGTCCTAACTAGTTGGTTGGATTTGATGGAATGGATGGAAAAGGAAGTTTAAAACAGTAATGTGGACACGAGGAAGATATCGCCGGAGTATATACAAACGGGTACGCAAAGCATCGGGCCTTCATTTTGGACGTTGCGGAGCCAAGCCATGCGAGACGCTGATGCAGTCTCTCGAACTTGTTGTATCCAGTTTGGGCGAGTGGAAGAGGGAGGGGGGAGGCATGTGTGGATCCGTCTTTTTTTTGCGTGGACCTAAACTTTGGGAAACAAGTTCGGGTTTCGGAGTTGGTTGGGCCTCGGCAGGGTCTAATCTACACTGGCGTGGAGAAAAAGGGAGGCAAATAGATTAGGTATACAGGGCAAGTCTCCAGTTACGATCAAGATACGTTCCGTGAAGGGTATCGTAACTTGAGGCTACCCATAGGTTGAATGCAGAAGTTCTCGCGTATTTCGATGTTTTTCTGACTTGCCGACTGGGGCTTTGGCGTATTGGCTTTTTTTTACGGTTTAACCTGGGTGTAAGAGTATACCACTGGTGAAGTACCTGCGCAGGTACCTGGTATAAATAATCTAGTCAGGGGACTGTCTGTGACAGATATTCGGGGAAGCAAAAACAAGATTCAAATCGGACGATTAGTTTTTACGAAATCATTTACTAAAATTTGGGAATTCTAGTCATGATTTCGTAAAAACTACTCGTCCAATTTGAATCTTTCCTTCAGCAAAAAATAAAGCAGAAAGATATCTGTTGCACAAGAAAACGAGATTTTACATTTGTCAAATTTTTTGAAATATGTAAAAATGTTCCTAGAGTTTTTAAATTTGATTAAATTACATTTTTAAAAAGTCTCAAACACATGCACTATATACGAATAAGAACAACTTTACTGCCAACATTGATTCAAAATTGACAGAACCATTATTGAGAAACCATCCCCCGAATTCCCCATGTTATTCGTCCATAAGAGGGGTGTGTATACCGGGGCCTTAATACAGGGTTTTCTGAAATCTTGAGGGAAGTTTATGATTTGAACAGAACTCAGATTGTGTCAACCACGATTAAGGAAATGGCTGATTTTATCTTCTCGTCAGGATCGTTTTAAATTGGCGGTATATTTTTGCTTTTTTGTTCAGAATTCGATATAGATTCATGATTAAACTCACAAGTCTCAGAAGGTTAATCACGTTGGAAAATTGTAGGAAAATGGCTAAAATTGTGTTTTTACTATTACGTGTTTTACCGTACGGTAGTGGAGATTTCAGCTCAGGAGATTTCAGGTAGAGACTATCGACGAAGTGATACTTTACTTTGTTTGGTTTCGAAATAGAACAGACCTTAGTACAGTATTTAAATAGGGAAAGGGGCATTTTCGCATTACGATCATTTGAAGAGCACGAGATCGTGCGTAAAGCGAGGGTGCGTCTGTATTTATATTTTTTAAAAACCTGCACATGATACGCTGTTGAGCAAGCAATGCCCAAATAAGCGAGAAAGAATTTGACCCCTGGTAGCTTTTTCTATAGCAGCTATATTCCACTTGGGCTTTTAGTATTATTCACGTTTCTTGGCCTGCGACGCTTTTTATGTATGTCTATAAAAGCGATCAAGTGCTTAGAAACCAACACGTGTTAGGGCCTAAAAACATTTCTAATTTTAAAAGTTTGTCCTAAGTTTGTTGGACTTTGATACCCGTGGTCGTTAAATAGAGCGTCCTTTCATATATACTTTGCTATGTTTTGGTAAACAAGGAAAACCAGTTTCATTTTTTCTCGTCCCGAAACGCGTGATGTAAACTTGTTCCTAAAAGCGTAGATCAGCTTGATATACATGTGTCACGTTCCTTGGCATACCGTTTTGGGTTAATGAAAGCCTTTTTGTTTCTTTTTTTTGCATCTGTTTTCGTGTATAGAGGTTAACCAAAGGCAGTGACAGTTGGTCGCTGGGCGAACTGGTTCACGCACTGGTCCTGTTAGCACATTTCCATGCTTTGTCTTCCTTCGTCTTTGGTTGTGGAATTGGCGATGGAGAAGCCGAACCCCCCAAAGACCCTGACACGCCTACCAAAGCATCACCAGACGCCACTTCGCCTCCTCGTAAGGGATCTTCCACCCCGAGAAACGGATCTTCCTCCCCCAGAAACGTCGTCTACGGTACTTGTCGTCTCCCTTTTCTCATGTATCGCTCCAGTCACTTTGAAACTTTTTGTGTCGTTCAGAGTTATTTGCGTGCCCCTTGCCATTGTTCTGTTTTTTTTTTAAATGGTACGTTGAAGCCAGAAACTGGGGCACGCAAGTGATCCGTCACATGAATTGACGTGCTTTAATTGACGGCTTTACTTCAAGTTGGGAGGAACTGAATTTGACTTAACTAATTTACTTTCTTTATAGCTAAAGGGATTACGAGTGTGAATGGATCACCGAAATCCCCCGTACGGAGCGTCTCTTCCTCGCCGACTGGTTCGGATGCCGAAGTGGGAGTGGACACTTTGATGCAGCGCATGAAGACGTTGTCTGAACGGCAAGAAGAGTGCACGCCTGAAGAACAAAACAAACGGTACGAGAACGTGGAAAGTCAAAACGCAGAATTGGCTGTCGTGGCGTCGACAACGTCCCGGCCGCAAATCTCCCATTGGACGAGTATAATACAAGATCCTGGCTTCCAGTACCAGGACTTTGCCCGGCGAGGCGAAGTGTCGGACATTCCCACTTTCCGCATACAAGATTACTCCTGGGACGATCACGCTTTTTCTCTTGTCAACCGGCTGTACAATGACGTGGGTTATCTCTTGGATGACAAGTTCAGGCTCACGTACCATCTCACATACTACACCATGGGCTCCCGTCGAGATGTCGATACGTCGCGTTTCAGGAGGGCTATATGGAATTACATCCAGTGCATGTTTGGAATCAGGTAAAGAACTCACTTGTATTCAATTGTGTGTTGTAAAATGAAAGCGAGGCTTTTCCCCAGTGGTATATAATTGGCTGTTTTGTTTAATTAGGGATAGCTTCGAGCGCCTTATAGCATGTCGTTAATTAAATGCAGCGAAAGAAGTAGGGAAGCCTTGGAAAATGATTCGTGAATGCTTTTGACTACGGCAAAGCAAACCATTGAGTTTCGGGACAAGTTGGGTATACTTTTTTTGGGGAAAATCTTCTGAAAGGTTCACTGTGCAAGTAAGACAAGAAGGAAGTGAGACAGTTGTGAATCACGGAGTCTGTTCAATATGCAGGGTAATACATTTCCGAGAAGTTCTATGTTCGAGGTCTTTCATACGACTTTAAGTTCACTTGAGAGGCTTCTAACGAACATGCTTGTGTTCTGCGGGAACGGAAAATGTAGAGGTTTCCGGTTCGCTTCCATGAACGTTTGAAAGAGGAGATTCTTTTTATTTTTATTTGTTCCTCTTTTTTTCCCTTTTGTTCTCGGGAAGACTTGCGAGGGAACAGATTTAACAGGCCTTGCTGAGGATGTTTTAAAAAAGTTTCTTTTGAGATCAAAGTAACGAGAGCGGGTGAATATCGATTCAAGCTAGCGTATATTTGAGCCATTTACTAATAAAAGTTTTGGAAACGTTTACCGGTGGGAACATCTTATGCAAACAACTCGAGAGCTTCTTCCTAGATAAAATAAGAGATCCACGTTATTGCGTCGCTTTCTGTTCGCGTTTACGTGTTAGCTCTTGCCCCTCCAGGTGCCGCTGCACACAACTAGGAAGTGCACAGTTGATTACATTTAATCAAGAAACCTGAACTTCGGATTCGACCCGAGGAAGATAGTAAACAAAATCATGGAGCTGAAGTCTTG
The DNA here is from genome assembly GCA_020615345.1 of Triops cancriformis. Lineage (NCBI taxonomy): Eukaryota > Metazoa > Arthropoda > Branchiopoda > Notostraca > Triopsidae > Triops > Triops cancriformis. The sequence goes on from JAHZNP010000088.1 coordinate 156,459, forward strand.
AATGGAATCATTTTTGAATAATTTTGTGAAGAAAAACTTCGGGAATTAGGTTTGCTTCAGACGTTCGTTTATAGTTAATCGGGTTGTGTTTCAGTATTTTTGCAATTAACTTCGACGTGAGATACGGTAACTCGTTTTACCGACGCACACGCGCGTTCGCTTTTAAACAGTTTCCCGAAGGGAACAGAATTGATTGTTGCTTGCGTTCTTTCAACGTAGCGTGTCAACGCCGGCCAACCAACAATATATTTTGGATTTCATTGCCCCCGAATTAGAAATGAAGGGATATCTGCTGGATACAGGCGCTGTCAGGAGCGGCACAAGATTTGCCAGTTCAGTTTCATTTTTTTTATTTTATTTTTTTCGTACATTCATTTCCACACTTCCACTCCGCGATGAGTGTTCTCATTGCATTATGTTAGCCAATGTTCAGATCCGATATCCCATAACTTGTGATGAGAACAAGACTTCGCACTGCTAGTAGGAAAATTGAAATTCTTTGTTCAAGAAAAGTGTAATAATTATATGTTTAAGGCTCGAGGATCGAAGCGAATTTAAGTATTATTTTTTTTCTGTTACAGTACTTGGTTAGTTGTTGTTTCTCGTTGCTAATGAAGTACATTATGGTTTTCGCTCTAGGCACGATGACTATGATTACGGCGAAGTGAATCAGCTCCTGGAACGCTCGCTGAAGGCGTATATTAAAAGCGTGGTATGTTACCCCGAACGTGCAACACGCAAGGATTACGACAGCGTTTTGAAGGAGTTCCGTCACTCGGAAAAAGTAATATTCTACACATGAGCCCAGAATCCAGCAGTAATAACTTGTTGTTGTCTTGTTGCAGATTCACGTCAATCTCATGATGCTAGAGGCTCGAATGCAAGCAGAGTTGCTGTATTCTCTGAGAGCAGTCATGAAGCACATGACCTAGGAGAGAAAAGTCTTCTGAAGAAATTTTTCGACCGTCTTTTTTAAACACGTTATCTTCTTAAAAGAAACACTCCCTGGACGGCGTCGCGCGTCATTTCTTTGTATTTGAATCCCATATATTAATAATAAGCAAGATACATCCTTGTGCGGAGTCCCTTGTTCAAAAGCAAAAAAGTTTCATGTCCATCCCAGCTAAAAAAAAAAAAAGATGTCTTTGTTTCACTTGGTCAAACCTCAGGTTCAAGCCTTTTTTCCAGAAAATACTAGCAAAGGAATTAAAAACTTGAGAGAAAACTTTACCTTACCCATTGTGAAACTAAAGCAGCAAACGCAGGTGCGGACAAGAACCAACAAATTGACTTCAGGGATATTATATTATTCATTAGGGCCAGTAACGTGGCTGCGACAACAAGTCTTTCATGTGTTTCATTTATCCTTAAGTAGTGAAACTTTTTTTAAAAAAAATGAGGAGAAACGTCGTCACGCCGGTAGTACAAACCAGCCGGGTTCGAATTCTTTTTTGGCCCTCGTTTATCGCTTCTGTGTTGAATTTAAAAAAGAATTGCACTTTTTTAGTCGTTTGGAAGGCCAATGTGATGCTGGGGTAGCTTCTTCCTTTTTTTAGGGCAAAAAGAAAAAGAGGAAAAACTTTGCTGAAGGGAAGATTTTGTGAAGAGGCTACGATATTATGTGTGTGAATTTGTTTGGAGAACCCAGCCCCCTTACCATTGTAACTCTCTTCGAATTTGTTGAATGTGATTTTAATTGTGAAGTCCCCGAAGGTTCAGAAAGAGGAAAACCTAACTTTAAAAAAGAACAATAATATAAGTGGTAAAGAGTCAAGCTTACAAGATAAAAGAATTTTTTGTGTGGATCTCGATGTTGTGAATTTGTAGAACTACACCGTTCAAGTTAGGTTAGTAACTTGCCTGGGGGATTAAAATTTTGCAAGGTTTGACGACCCCGCACACTTTACATGTAAAGGATAAGGGGTTTGGAAGAAAGAGTCAGTTCAGTGGTATTGTTGAAACAAGGGGGGTGGTTTTCAGTTGTGGTGGTAGGCTAGGCATTGTTATTTCTTCCCTTTCCCCCTTTTGTGAAACAGGACGGAACGATCTCTTTTCGTTTGGTACCTGTTGGCAATTTGCAGCAAAGCGAAAACTTTTAGTCTTCACCACCTTGAAAATCACGAGAATGAAAATTCTAAAAAAAATATTTACGGAAAGAAAAGGAACAGTTGTTGATGTACCACTATCCATTTATTATGTAAACTAACGTGAAAAAAAACAGTGAAAAAAGACGCCATTTTTGCAACATTGTATTTGAGGCGAGAGAAAAAAATCAGGATAAATTTTTAGCCCAGTGCTGGATTCTTTTATCATAATAACTTAACACTTTCGTTTTTTGCATGACTTAGAAGGGTTTGGATTGCGGCTTCGGCAGATCTTAATTTCTAGGGATTTATTTGCGTTCAGGGCATTTTGTAGGTGCGATCCTGGCCCGACCGTTCAATGCCGAGTCGTCCATTTCTTCTTCAGCGCAGACGTGGACAACAATGCTTGGATGGCTTTCAGACGGAGGATGTAGTTCATGGGCTTCACCTAGACGAAAATGACCTTTTGAATGACCTATTCAATATTGAACGCCAAGGCCTGGCAAGGGTCGACAATGCCCAGGGCCAAGCGAAAGCGCGGACAGTAGAATTCGGAAAGGGGATTAATTCAAAACCTGTATGCACGAGAGACATTTGCTTACACAAAAGCAGAGCTAAAACGAGCGCGCTCGAAATTTTGCGAGCGATGAGCGCGATTGCTCGTTTCTAAAATTTGCGAGCGCAAACCGAAAGAGCGCACGCTCGTTTAGCAGCGCCACCTAGAGTTAAAAGTCGGTACTTTATGTAAAAAATCTAGCAGGGCTTTACCATTCGTTTCGGAATAATCGTTGTCAGCGTTTTTGAAATTTCAATGTAAATGGGCCTTATAGGTTGGCTCCATCGTGGCCTTTGTATCGTAATGCTGCTGTACGAAACGGATTACCTTCGCTCAAATAACCTGGCCCTTCCATTGACTTTCGCAAATTCTCCTTACACGTGTCATTGTCAAAGAAGATTAAATTTTCTTTAAATAAGATAATAAGATTATGATTAATTAGTTTTCTTTTGGTTTCCTTAAATTATTTAGTTAAAAATAGGTTCAGTGAAGGATCTGAGAGTCATGGCCGAACTACCGCTAAAAATGTATGAAAAATAGCACTTATAGGTAAAAATAAATGTATAGTAAAATAAGGTAGAAGTTTTAAAATCATAGTGAGAGTTAAATATAACTCAAAGAAAAATTGAGAAGCAAAAATTGAGAAGTAAAACTAGATCATTTTTCTAGCAAACGGAAACAATTCAAAAGAGCGCGAGCGCGAGCCGCTCTTTTTTAAAAATTGCGAGCGCGAGCGTGAGCGCTAATTTGAAACGAGCGCACGAGCTAGCGCGCTCGTTGAAAAACGAGCGATTTTTAGCTCTGCACAAAAGACAAGTTGTGACTCATAGCTTCTTTCGTCGCCTTCATTTTTACGTCAATGACCCCGCTAAGTGCCGCACAAAGATCCCGTTGAAGAAGCTCAGTGAAATTCAGGGAATCGTTATTATAGTAAAACTTAAGATCTCGTGAATTTTTTCAGAATTTTTCGACCTACTGGTCGGGAGGTAGTGGACGTTCCCAAATGGGAACGCTGGCGGGTAGCGCTAGCCAAACGTAAAGCGCTCAGTAGCAAGCGTGCGAAGCGGACATAGCAAGCGTGCGAAGCGGACACTGGTGGATATTGGACATATGAAAAAATATGGTAGCATCCTTTTTGTGAGGAAACATTTGCTACCACACAGAGCGTTCGTATTAAACACAAAGACTAGAAAATAGTAATTTAAAGTTTAGTTACTCAGACAACACACAAAAAAGCAGTTAACGAAATAGCTCTATTTTAAACGCGGGGTTGTATCCTAACAACGGAAGTTCACACCGTCGGGAGTAAAAGTCGCAAGTCGAACGCAAGTAATGGTGTGCAAGTCGAACAGGATCAAGTGCGTGCTCTCTGGCACATGGTTGTCGAGTGAGTACTGTTAACCCTACTACCGACCGAACGACGGATATTTCGGATATTTAGAGGATGCTGTGTTGGGTACGTGTGGGAACGGTTTAAAATTCTGGGATTGTGGACGTGTAGTTTCGCACGTCAGCTATCCCTGGATTTTGCCTCAAGCTGTTTTTTTATTATTACTTTATTTATTTTTATTGATCTTATATCCCAGGCCTATCCTGTATCTGTTTTGTAATGCGCTGTTCTTCTAGATCTAGAAATGTAACTTACCTGGTCCAAGCTTAGCTAATGCAGCGAGCAAGTCATAATTGACGATTGGTTCGGACTCAGGGGCTGGAGCCCAGTCAACCGGAGGTGAGGCAGGTGGAGAAATCAAGAACTGCCGAACCGGAGGCGGCAACTGTAAGTAAGCTTGTTGGGCCGTGGCACTTTTAAGAACTATGGGCTGAAGAAATAGGGATACATTAGATTGGGTTATCAATGCAAAAGTGCAGGATTCTTTGGCTACCTGAGCGAAGTAGACATTGACAGGAGATCCAGCAAAGACTGATTGATGTAAATGAATGCGGGCTGAGCCTGCCGCAGTAGGTGACGTAAAATCAACGCGGGCGCGTCTGAAACTTTTGAGATAATGGAACGTTGCGGTACTATCAAAGCCCAGAAATAAGTTTTCGAAATCGCTCTAAGAAAAAGTTATAGGTTAGTTCGTTCTGCTAAGGAATGAAAGGGTGTCTTATCACTTTGAGAGATGGATCCTGAAAGACAGCTCGCGGTAAGTTAGTTGCTATCAAAGACGTGGAAAGGGGTTCGGACTTGTCAGGGACAGATTCAACTTCCAAAGCCGAGTCATCGGTCTCCGCTTGTTGGCGACGTTCGGCCAAAATACAGTGTTCAATCAGACGCGAGAGCTGAATTTCGGTTTGCATAGCTTCGTCCTCGATGTCCATTGAACTAGAGCTAGGCAAATCTCGCGAAAATTTTCCACTCATGATTTTTAAATAATATTTACTGTTAAGTTTTAATAGTATTAAAATATCAACTGTGTTTACAAACACTTCTGCTACGGAATAACAACCACAAGATGGGAATGGTGTTAAGCTACCGAGTTCCTTTTCCAGGTGGCGTTTACGACGCCTTCTAGGAACTCGTTCATCGGGTACAGGTCAAAAACGGCCTGTGTGAGAAATGGCTAGGCTGTTAAACGTCCAACCCTCCCTTGGTCTGGCTAGTAGAACCAGATGGTTTCAATGAACAATTAATAACGCCTACACCTCATTAATGAATGAGAGCGTAGGATTGGCTAACATAATACTAATGAACGAAATAAAGGGGTCAATGACCATATCCAATATCCATATCCAATGGCCATACCTATCAACGGAGACAACCGATGGACAGTCCGATCCCAGGAACGAAAGGTGGTAAGAAATACTCAGATTTCATGAATGTTTTAATTGCCAGAAAAACGCACGGTCTAATTGCATAAATAGTGTAATCGTGAGGTTGCGAGTTCAAGTCTCATCGAACTGGGTAGATATTTGGTCGAAAAATTCACGTCATCTTGCTGTTTTCTTGCTCACCCTGCTGGACGTGTGTTATTTCAGTGTCCTCTCGTTTCCGTGTCGTGTTTTTTCCTAAGCTCTTCGCTGTATTAAGACTTTTATTTTGTATTTGGGTGGCATGATATTTTTTCCCCTGTTCAAATACTTTTTTTGAAATGTGTATTGGCGCTTTATCCATTCCAGCATTCTGGCATTCTTTCGTTTCAGTTCTCTCTACGTCTTCACAATGTTCAGTAACTGGTCGACCTAGGGTCGTTATTCTCACTTTCTTGCTACTCCCAAATAATGCCGTACGGCTGCTCAAATTTCGCTTTTAATTTCAATGTTTCTACTTTGTCTAAATTGTCTTAAAACTTTTGTGTCCCATTTTTTTACCATGTCTGAAAACCGGTTCTATCTGAAGTCTGTGCTAACTTGCACAAGACACCTCCGAAATGCGTTCCTCCTAAGCTGTAAATTGTACGCAAAATGCTAATTTTTAACACGTTATGTTGCTGTATTTTGTGACATTTTTCAATACAGTCTAGAGCCAAAAATTTCGTACTTGTAAATTTCCCGCACAAAATGCGACTTCCCTCTGAAATACTTGACTTCCCATTGGTAAAAAGTCGAAAATATGGGCGTGGTTACTTTTCTGAGCTGGAAAGGCCTTTTCTGGGTTATTTTCCATAAGAAACAATGTTGAGCAAAGCGGGTCCCCTTCAGAAAACTTGAAAAACTGGAACTCCGCCTTGTTTCCCTTCCTTACTGGTATCTATCCCTCGTGCTCGCTTTTTTGGGACCAAAACTGTATGGGTGTGTTCGTGCAAAGGACGAATGCAAGAAGAATCTAGTTTGATTTGGAAATAAACAAACAATATTATTAATAGAACAATTATAATCTGTTGGATCTGAACCTGTTGGATTAGCTTCTCTCCCTTTACCAATTTGGAACCAAAACTGTTTAGGTGGGTTCGTGCAAAGGATGAATGCA